>CAWUFW010009799.1:600000-753036 GCA_963921515.1 Calotriton arnoldi
CAAAGGATCCCGGTGCTTTCGGCGCGGTGGCAAAGTTACAGACACACAGGTCACTGGAGACAATTGTTCTGGTCCTTTACGCAGCTGTAGTGTAGGAAAGGCACTATACATTTACCCAACGAGGTAGCACTTACTGATTAGCCAGTAGAAAGTACTCCAGTTGATTAGAGGTATTGCACAAAACGGTGGCATCTTCGTGGATAAATATGCAGGGCAGATGTGCCTTCTCTCCATTTTCAACGTGAAAAGTTAGCTGTAATCCTTGATGGAGGTCTTTGCATCCTTCATTTTCTCGAGCGCAATTCTCGTGTAGAATTCGTGAGCGTGGAGATGTGCCTTCTCTCCATTTACACCCTGAAAAGTTAGCTGTAATCCTTGATGGAGGTCTTTGCATCCTTGAATTTCTCGAGCGCAATGCTCGTGTAGTTCCTGTGACCAGGAGGTTCCTTCTCCTCGTCTGCCGCTGAGATCCTGCTCTGACCCTTTATAAACAAGAGGCATGTGAACGGGCCTAGAAGCCCCGCTCGTTTGGCCCCGCCACACATACACTAGCGGTATGCAACGTATGCCCGCCCTTTCCCCACTATGATGGACAGCTTACTCAAAGGACCCCGGCGCTGTCGGCGCGGTGGCAAAGTTACAGACACACAGGTCACTGGAGACAATTGTTCTGGTCCTTTACGCAGCTGTAGTGTAGGAAAGGCACTATACATTTACCCAACGAGGTAGCACTTACTGATTAGCCAGTAGAAAGTACTCCAGTTGAGTAGAGGTATTGCACAAAACGGTGGCATCTTCGTGGATAAATATGCAGGGCAGATGTGCCTTCTCTCCATTTCCAACGTGAAAAGTTAGCTGTAATCCTTGATGGAGGTCTTTGCATCCTTCATTTTCTCGAGCGCAATTCTCGTGTAGAATTCGTGAGCGTGGAGATGTGCCTTCTCTCCATTTACACCCTGAAAAGTTAGCTGTAATCCTTGATGGAGGTCTTTGCATCCTTGAATTTCTCGAGCGCAATGCTCGTGTAGTTCCTGTGACCAGGAGGTTCCTTCTCCTCGTCTGCCGCTGAGATCCTGCTCTGACCCTTTATAAACAAGAGGCATGTGAACGGGCCTAGAAGCCCCGCTCGTTTGGCCCCGCCACACATACACTAGCGGTATGCAACGTATGCCCGCCCTTTCCCCACTATGATGGACAGCTTACTCAAAGGACCCCGGCGCTGTCGGCGCGGTGGCAAAGTTACAGACACACAGGTCACTGGAGACAATTGTTCTGGTCCTTTACGCAGCTGTAGTGTAGGAAAGGCACTATACATTTACCCAACGAGGTAGCACTTACTGATTAGCCAGTAGAAAGTACTCCAGTTGAGTAGAGGTATTGCACAAAACGGTGGCATCTTCGTGGATAAATATGCAGGGCAGATGTGCCTTCTCTCCATTTCCAACGTGAAAAGTTAGCTGTAATCCTTGATGGAGGTCTTTGCATCCTTCATTTTCTCGAGCGCAATTCTCGTGTAGAATTCGTGAGCGTGGAGATGTGCCTTCTCTCCATTTACACCCTGAAAAGTTAGCTGTAATCCTTGATGGAGGTCTTTGCATCCTTGAATTTCTCGAGCGCAATGCTCGTGTAGTTCCTGTGACCAGGAGGTTCCTTCTCCTCGTCTGCCGCTGAGATCCTGCTCTGACCCTTTATAAACAAGAGGCATGTGAACGGGCCTAGAAGCCCCGCTCGTTTGGCCCCGCCACACATACACTAGCGGTATGCAACGTATGCCCGCCCTTTCCCCACTATGATGGACAGCTTACTCAAAGGACCCCGGCGCTGTCGGCGCGGTGGCAAAGTTACAGACACACAGGTCACTGGAGACAATTGTTCTGGTCCTTTACGCAGCTGTAGTGTAGGAAAGGCACTATACATTTACCCAACGAGGTAGCACTTACTGATTAGCCAGTAGAAAGTACTCCAGTTGAGTAGAGGTATTGCACAAAACGGTGGCATCTTCGTGGATAAATATGCAGGGCAGATGTGCCTTCTCTCCATTTCCAACGTGAAAAGTTAGCTGTAATCCTTGATGGAGGTCTTTGCATCCTTCATTTTCTCGAGCGCAATTCTCGTGTAGAATTCGTGAGCGTGGAGATGTGCCTTCTCTCCATTTACACCCTGAAAAGTTAGCTGTAATCCTTGATGGAGGTCTTTGCATCCTTGAATTTCTCGAGCGCAATGCTCGTGTAGTTCCTGTGACCAGGAGGTTCCTTCTCCTCGTCTGCCGCTGAGATCCTGCTCTGACCCTTTATAAACAAGAGGCATGTGAACGGGCCTAGAAGCCCCGCTCGTTTGGCCCCGCCACACATACACTAGCGGTATGCAACGTATGCCCGCCCTTTCCCCACTATGATGGACAGCTTACTCAAAGGACCCCGGCGCTTTCGGCGCGGTGGCAAAGTTACAGACACACAGGTCACTGGAGACAATTCTTCTGGTCCTTTACGCAGCTGTAGTGTAGGAAAGGCACTATACATTTACCCAACGAGGTAGCACTTACTGATTAGCCAGTAGAAAGTACTCCAGTTGAGTAGAGGTATTGCACAAAACGGTGGCATCTTCGTGGATAAATATGCAGGGCAGATGTGCCTTCTCTCCATTTCCAACGTGAAAAGTTAGCTGTAATCCTTGATGGAGGTCTTTGCATCCTTCATTTTCTCGAGCGCAATTCTCGTGTAGAATTTGTGAGCGTGGAGATGTGCCTTCTCTCCATTTACACCCTGAAAAGTTAGCTGTAATCCTTGATGGAGGTCTTTGCATCCTTGAATTTCTCGAGCGCAATGCTCGTGTAGTTCCTGTGACCAGGAGGTTCCTTCTCCTCGTCTGCCGCTGAGATCCTGCTCTGACCCTTTATAAACAAGAGGCATGTGAACGGGCCTAGAAGCCCCGCTCGTTTGGCCCCGCCACACATACACTAGCGGTATGCAACGTATGCCCGCCCTTTCCCCACTATGATGGACAGCTTACTCAAAGGACCCCGGCGCTTTCGGCGCGGTGGCAAAGTTACATACACACAGGTCACTGGAGACAATTCTTCTGGTCCTTTACGCAGCTGTAGTGTAGGAAAGGCACTATACATTTACCCAACGAGGTAGCACTTACTGATTAGCCAGTAGAAAGTACTCCAGTTGAGTAGAGGTATTGCACAAAACGGTGGCATCTTCGTGGATAAATATGCAGGGCAGATGTGCCTTCTCTCCATTTCCAACGTGAAAAGTTAGCTGTAATCCTTGATGGAGGTCTTTGCATCCTTCATTTTCTCGAGCGCAATTCTCGTGTAGAATTCGTGAGCGTGAGATGTGCCTTCTCTCCATTTACACCCTGAAAAGTTAGCTGTAATCCTTGATGGAGGTCTTTGCATCCTTGAATTTCTCGAGCGCAATGCTCGTGTAGTTCCTGTGACCAGGAGGTTCCTTCTCCTCGTCTGCCGCTGAGATCCTGCTCTGACCCTTTATAAACAAGAGGCATGTGAACGGGCCTAGAAGCCCCGCTCGTTTGGCCCCGCCACACATACACTAGCGGTATGCAACGTATGCCCGCCCTTTCCCCACTATGATGGACAGCTTACTCAAAGGACCCCGGCGCTTTCGGCGCAGTGGCAAAGTTACAGACACACAGGTCACTGGAGACAATTCTTCTGGTCCTTTACGCAGCTGTAGTGTAGGAAAGGCACTATACATTTACCCAACGAGGTAGCACTTACTGATTAGCCAGTAGAAAGTACTCCAGTTGAGTAGAGGTATTGCACAAAACGGTGGCATCTTCGTGGATAAATATGCAGGGCAGATGTGCCTTCTCTCCATTTCCAACGTGAAAAGTTAGCTGTAATCCTTGATGGAGGTCTTTGCATCCTTCATTTTCTCGAGCGCAATTCTCGTGTAGAATTTGTGAGCGTGGAGATGTGCCTTCTCTCCATTTACACCCTGAAAAGTTAGCTGTAATCCTTGATGGAGGTCTTTGCATCCTTGAATTTCTCGAGCGCAATGCTCGTGTAGTTCCTGTGACCAGGAGGTTCCTTCTCCTCGTCTGCCGCTGAGATCCTGCTCTGACCCTTTATAAACAAGAGGCATGTGAATGGGCCTAGAAGCCCCGCTCGTTTGGCCCCGCCACACATACACTAGCGGTATGCAACGTATGCCCGCCCTTTCCCCACTATGATGGACAGCTTACTCAAAGGACCCCGGCGCTTTCGGCGCGGTGGCAAAGTTACATACACACAGGTCACTGGAGACAATTCTTCTGGTCCTTTACGCAGCTGTAGTGTAGGAAAGGCACTATACATTTACCCAACGAGGTAGCACTTACTGATTAGCCAGTAGAAAGTACTCCAGTTGAGTAGAGGTATTGCACAAAACGGTGGCATCTTCGTGGATAAATATGCAGGGCAGATGTGCCTTCTCTCCATTTCCAACGTGAAAAGTTAGCTGTAATCCTTGATGGAGGTCTTTGCATCCTTCATTTTCTCGAGCGCAATTCTCGTGTAGAATTCGTGAGCGTGGAGATGTGCCTTCTCTCCATTTACACCCTGAAAAGTTAGCTGTAATCCTTGATGGAGGTCTTTGCATCCTTGAATTTCTCGAGCGCAATGCTCGTGTAGTTCCTGTGACCAGGAGGTTCCTTCTCCTCGTCTGCCGCTGAGATCCTGCTCTGACCCTTTATAAACAAGAGGCATGTGAACGGGCCTAGAAGCCCCGCTCGTTTGGCCCCGCCACACATACACTAGCGGTATGCAACGTATGCCCGCCCTTTCCCCACTATGATGGACAGCTTACTCAAAGGACCCCGGCGCTTTCGGCGCAGTGGCAAAGTTACAGACACACAGGTCACTGGAGACAATTCTTCTGGTCCTTTACGCAGCTGTAGTGTAGGAAAGGCACTATACATTTACCCAACGAGGTAGCACTTACTGATTAGCCAGTAGAAAGTACTCCAGTTGAGTAGAGGTATTGCACAAAACGGTGGCATCTTCGTGGATAAATATGCAGGGCAGATGTGCCTTCTCTCCATTTCCAACGTGAAAAGTTAGCTGTAATCCTTGATGGAGGTCTTTGCATCCTTCATTTTCTCGAGCGCAATTCTCGTGTAGAATTCGTGAGCGTGGAGATGTGCCTTCTCTCCATTTACACCCTGAAAAGTTAGCTGTAATCCTTTTTTTTTTTTTTTTTTTAAACTGTTTTTATTTGATTTTATCATTTATAAAACACAACAAACCATATATCTCTGTTCGAACTGTACAGGTACATACATGCGATGGATTAAAAGCGTAATTGTCATTTCATCTACACAAAATAATTACATCCCAATTGACTATTATTACCTATTCCACTGTTACAGGAAGGATTTGAGGCAGGAAATGTGCAGGTTGTGATTGACCTCGCGGAGGTCTGCCGTCCCAAAGGTATTGTGTTTATTATACTTGCACGATTGTGTTATCTCCATCCTCTGTCTCATTATATGTGCGGAGATATATTTTCAAAGGGTCCCAAATGTCCCTAGGGCGGGATGCTCTTGGTAGTAGATCTGCATAGTTGGTGAGTTGTTCTTGACAGTATACTAAAGAAGATACCCAATCCTTAAATTTCGGCGCTCTCCCTCTACCCCAACGACATGCTATTAGGCGTTTTGCCATGAGTAGGGCTATGGCTATATATTTGCGGTGTGGTTTGGCCACATGTTTTATGTATCCAAGTATGGCGGTCAGGGGACTGCGCTCCAATGTCTGCAATGTCATCTGTTCAAGGGCGTCGATTACTTTTTCCCAAAACGCATAGACTGCGGGACACTCCCAAGCTAAGTGTAAAAAATCTGCAGCAGGGGCTCTACATCTTCTACATTGGTCTGAGTCTGATAGGTTATATTTATGTAACTTCGCCGGTGTATAGTATAACCGATGTAGAAATTTGTAATGCGTGATTCGCAGCCTATGGCTAGCTGCGATTTGTTTCGTATGTTCACAACAGTATATCCATTGTTCATCCGTCAGTGTGCATCCCAATTCGCCCTCCCATTTTTGTCGTGCAGGGCATGTAGACCTCTCTTGTGTCGTGTGGATCATGTGGTATAATGTAGACACCATGTGCCTCTGGGACGGGGCTTGCAACACCCGCTGCAGTGGGGGACACGTAGGGGGCTCACATGGAAATTCTGGTGTTAGGGCACGCAAGCCCTGCCGTAGCCGTATGTAAAGGAAGCTATCCAAGGGAGTTGGCTGGGTCTCCCTGAATATATGGGTAAGTGAACGGAGCTCTCCATTACAGTAAAGATCGCCCCATGTGACAATGCCGGTCCGGCCCAGGAGTAGTTGGAATCCCTTCTCCTGGAGGAGTTGCATTTGGGGATGATATGTCAGGAGGAGCAGTGGGGAGTAGAGCATGGGACACTTCAGCAGTTTCATTATGCGATGCCATGCCTTGATCGTGCAAGTTACCGAGGTGGGTGTCGCATCTCGCTGGGTCAGGGGCCGGAGCATCACCCCGTCCAGTGGCACCGGGTCCGCCAGCCAGTGCTCCACCGCCACATGCGGCATATATCGGGGTGGGTGAAACCAATAATACGCGTGAGTGTGCCTGCGCGCAGGTGTAGTACAGTTCAAAGTCGGGGATGTCTAACCCTCCCTGGTCATAGGGCCTGGTGAGCACCTCCCATTGCAATCGGGGTTGTTTACCCCCCATACTAATCTAATCATTTCTGTTCGCAACATTTTAAAGAAGGGGCGTCCAGGAAAATACGGTATGTTTAGGAATAAGTACAGTATCTGAGGGAGGACCACCATCTTGATCAACGAGGCCCGTCCCGCAATCGATAGGGGCAAGGAGATCCAGCGTGAGACACTGTCTGTAATACGATCTAGGGTTTTACCGTAGTTTAATCGCATTAGCTTGTCTCTGTCTGTAGTGATGCGTATTCCTAGGTAGCGCATATCTGAGTGACACCACTCAAGAGGATAGTCCAGGGAGAACTGGGCTGTAGCTGGGGTAAGGGCAAGATTTGCGATTTTCCCCAATTAATATTAATCCCCGACATTTTCCCGAATACTATAAATTCCCGAAGAAGCGGGTTGAGATTGGCCTGCGGGTCCCGTACATACAAAGTAATATCGTCGGCATAAAGTGATACCAATATTTGGCGCACATAACAGCGCAACGCTTTCTCCTGGTGTTGCTGGCGGAGTTTAGCTGCCAAAGGTTCCACCGCGATAGCGAACAACAGAGGGGACAGCGGGCACCCCTGTCTCGTGCCTCTGGTTATGTGGAAGGCGGGCGATGTGTGTCCATTCACGCATACCCTTGCTATCGGTAGGTTATACAGTAACTGAATCCAAGACAGAAAAACTGGGGGAAGCCCATACGCTGTAAGATTCCTAGTAAGTAATCCCACTCTATGGAATCGAACGCTTTAGTAGCGTCTAGAAACACTGCCGCCAATGGCAGGTCTGGGTCCACACTGTGGAGAATTGCGAAGAAGGTTCTGAGGTTGTGGGTGGTCGCTCTCCCTGGGATGAAGCCGGCCTGGTCCGGGAGTACAAGCTTTTCCATGATTAAATTTAGTCTGTTTGCTATGATCTTTGCTAAAATTTTAGTGTCACAGTTGATAAGTGACAATGGTCTGTATGAGTCACATTGTTGACTGGGTTTTCCTGGTTTCAGCAGAGAAATAATGTGCGCCTCTCTCATGGATTGAGGGAGTCTGCCGTTATCTAGTGCGTCCTCAAACACTTCCTGGAGGATGGGGGCTAGCAAGTCAATATATGTTTTATAAAATTCTATGGGGAATCCATCTGATCCCGGTGTTTTTCCTGATTTCATATGCATTATGGCGTCTTTTATTTCGTCCAGTTCAAAGGGGGTGCTAAGGAATTCCCGTTGGTTGTCTCCCAGCCATCCTAGCGCCACCTCCTCTAAGTAAGCATTAAGATCTAATTCGTCATGTCTTTGTGAGGTGTATAGTGCTTCATAATGTGCTGTGAAGGTGCTAAGTATGTCTTTCGTATTCCTGTATGTGTTCTCCCCCGGGCCCGCAATCTCCAAAACCGTGTTGGTGTACCGTGGCTTGCGAATTGTGTCTGCTAAAATTTTCCCAGGTCGTTCTCCCTCTCCGTATCTCCGCGCCACCCAGTGTCTTCCCCTATATTTCGCTTCTCTGTCCGCTGTGGCCAAGTATTCAGTAAGTTTGTCCCTAATTTCTCGCTGCACTTGTTGATGTGCGCTGGTTCCAAGCCGCAGCTCCAATTGTTTGATCTCTCCTTCTAATTTATTCAGGGATCTTCGTATGTCCCGCAGTACGCCCGAGCTTTTGGATATGCAGTATCCCCTAAGCGTGACCTTAAAGGCCTCCCACACTGTCTCCACGCTGTCCACCGATCCCTTATTTCTCAGTAAGAAATCTTGTATTTCTTGCCCTAGTTCTGCATGGTAGACCGGGTCTAGCAGTGTTAGTGGCTGAAGTCGCCAAGTTCTTTGTGGGGCATCCCATCCTGGGGGGTTAAATGACAGACTTACCGGCGCATGGTCCGAGTAAGTTCTGGCTAAGTGTTTGGTCTCGACAATCTGTGGACCTATGCCACGGGCAACCAGCATGTAGTCCAGTCGGGCCCAAGATGCGTGTTGAGTAGCGTAGTGTGTGCCTTCCGCCATGTGTGGATGGAGATGCCGCCATGCGTCTATCACTCCATTAGCTTCCATTATGCTCTGTAACACCTTGCAAGAAGCGTTAAAGTGATGTGGGCCGGGATTAGACCTGTCCATTATGGGGTTGAGCGCTATATTAAAATCCCCCCCAAACAAGGTGGGTAGAGCCAACCTCCAAGATTTTCCCCCACAGTTGCGTGAAGAACTCGGGAGAGTCTACATTGGGGCCATAGCAACATACTAATGTGACGGATTCCGAGCCTAGTCTACCCCAGGCCATACAATACCGGCCCTGTTGATCTCCCTGTCGTTCCTATTGGGACGAAGGGGAATCCCTTTTAATGATTATGGCCGTCCCTCTTGAATAAGTGGAGTATGAGGAGAAAATTCTGTGTTCCGCCCATTTACTAGCAAAGGTAGTGTTTTGTCTCGGGTCCATGTGCGTTTCCTGCAGCATGGCAATGTGCGTCTGGTGTCTGTCGAAGTACGCCAGTACTTGGCGCCGTTTTCTAGGGTCTCCCAAACCTCTTACATTCCAGGTTAGCGTCCTCACTGCTGGGTGTCCAGGTGTGTCAATCATGGGGGCCAACGTGGCGGCTTAAATGTCAGGATAGGCCTTTTCGTGTGTGCGCTATGGTTTGACAAAAACAGTGCTCTTGGACATCATATGTACCGTACAAATACCAGTGTACCTGAATAAACAACTTTTACCCTCCCCTCCCACTGAAGCATCCCAATTATGCCAGAATTATACGTCCCTCCCTCCTCCCTTTTCCCCTACTACCCCAAAAACTAATACTGGCATATTCCCAGCATGAACCATGTGGGAGCGCCCTCGGGGGAACCCTAGGGGATAGCACTTACTCCCCCCGCCTCCAGAGAGCATCAGCGTTGGAATGGCCTAGCCCCCAGTGGGCAGGGGTGCCCAGAGTAAGTTGTGTCCCTTGATCCCAATTGTCACTTATCTGGTGGCGATCTCCCGGCGGGCTCGTGTGTACAGTCCGTTGATTCCATCAGCCCTTCGTACTTCTATCCAGTGTTCTTGCCATGGTTGCATGTTTGACTTCGCTCACCGGGGCTACGCCGTAAATTTACAAAGTTCTTCACTCGAGTTCTGGTGAGTCAGCTCCTGTAGATGAGTTAGTCAGGTCTGTGGGCCCGTTACGTCGTCGGAGGTGTTTTAAAAAGTCTTCCACTTGCTGTGGTTTGACGAAAAACGATTGTTGTCCCTGATGCGTAACTCGCAGTCGCGCCGGGTAGAGGAGAGCGTAATCGATTTGAGCTACTCGCAATTTCTTTTTGACTGGTATGAATTTTCGTCTTTCCTCTTGTACATTCGCCGTGAAGTCTGGGTAAAGGGAAATTTGGTAGCCTTCAAAATGCAATTGCTGCTTGTCGCGGGCTGTTTTGAGAGCGATGTCCCGGTCTCGGTAATTTAGCAGCCTAGCTATAATGGGATGGGGCGCACTGCCTGGAGGGGGTCTAGGCCCCAGTGATCGGTGTGCTCTTTCTACCAGAAATTGCGTTGAGAGGGACTCAGAGCCTACCGAAGATCTTAGCAGCCGCTCCACGAACTCCTCCGTTTTCCCGGTGTTGGCGCTTTCCGGTACACCGATCACGTGTATGTTGTTCCTGCGACTTCGTGCTTCCAAATCTTCATTTTTGCTGCAATAACTTTCAGTAATTTGTCCATGGCAGTCATTTTAGTCTGGAGGTGAGAAGTTGTGTCTTCATTTTCCGAGATGCGACGCTCTGTTTCTTTTATACGGTCTTCATGTCCATCCAATTTGTGCACGATTGCGTCCATGCGGTTGGACATGGAGTCCATTTTATCAGAAATTGTGGCCAGGCCCTGTCTTACTTCCATCAATAGCGCTTTCATGTCCGCATCCGGTGGCGGAGCCGGTCCTTGGGACTCCATGTCTTCCACGGTTCCTTCTTGCTACACTCGTCCCCCCTTTCCGGTCGCAAATACGAGTTTAGGTTGCCTCAGGTCTGTCTTGCCCATGGTCGCGGATCGCGATTTCCTGAGGTTCCGTTCCTGCTCCAGTTTGTGAGATCTGTTGGGGCTGTGTGCTCTTCGTATATCTTCTTCCACCCTCTCACCTGTGTTCCGGGCTCGGTTATGTCTGGGCTGTCTGCGTGGGATGTGCTCTAGGGGCCACAGCGGATGTATGCTGCAAGGCCTTCAGCAACGCATAGGCATCGCACGCCCACTCGGTCTGGGCAGCCCGCCTCGCATAGCCCCGCGGCGCTGCTTAAGTTTCCTATCCGCTGGTCTTAGTGGGCACTTTTGTGTCGCCAGGGCACGGCAGCAAGGCCCGTCAGTTATCTCTCTTCGCTCGTGCCTCCTCTCTGCCAGGCACGGTTATCTCTGTTATGGGCCTCAGCGCTCACCTCTCTCCACGACCTCGGCCCAGTGTTTTCCGTTGCTTCTATGCGGCCCTCTGCATTCTCTGGTGTGTCTGCTGATCCTCCGGCGACAGTATCATGCGCTGCAGCCTGCCGTTATAGCTGCATGGGGTCCCCCCTCCGCCGTCCCGTATGGTGATCGTAGTTTGCTCCGTACGCGGGGCCCAATTGTCTCGTGGGCTCGGCGGGCTCGCGTAGTGCGCGCAGCCGAGGGCACGCTCCGGGAGTTTCCTGCTTCGGCGCCGGCACCACCCAGCCTCCTCTGTATCTTTACCCCTGGGACTTTCACCGGTCTCAGTCTCGCACGGGGTGTGCTGTGTTGGTTTGCGGTCCTGTCGCCACTGTTTCCGCGCTTAAGGGATCGTCCGGGCAGGATCTATGGTCGGATTATTCCTCCGGGCTGCAGGAGCTACACTACAGTGCGGCCATACTGCTAGTGCGCCACCTAGCGCCCCCCAGTTAGCTGTAATCCTTGATGGAGGTCTTTGCATCCTTGAATTTCTCAAGCGCAATGCTCGTGTAGTTCCTGTGACCAGGAGGTTCCTTCTCCTCGTCTGCCGCTGAGATCCTGCTCTGACCCTTTATCCCCTTCGGTGCTTATGACGAGTTGGACTCGTCATGGCACACAGTGCTCGTGTGCTCATGACGAGTCCAGCTCGTCATAAGACCACCCACGGGGGAAGCGCTGGCGCTCCCCCCGTGGGAATCCGATTGTTACTTTTTTTTTTTGGGGAGGCAGGGGAAGGGCTTCCCCTGCCTCCCCCCGCCCCATCAATGACGTCAGCGCGCGAGGTGCGCTGACATCATTGAGGGTTTCCTTTCTTCCCGACGCGCTGGAAGCCATTTGCTTCCAGCGCGTCGGGAAATCAGGTGAGGTTTGGCTCGGGGAGGGGGGGTTTGTATCAAAAGAGGCATCGAGGGAAAGGAAAGGGTTTTCCTTTCCCCCGATGCCTCTTTGTGCATTCCTGCTGCACGATCATGTGATCGTGCAGCAGGAATGCCCACTAGGCACCAGGTTTTTTTTTATTTTTGTGTTGGGGAGTGGCCAAAAGGGCAAGGGTTGCTCCCTTTTACGGGTGTGAATATTTTATTTATACTGTTAGGCCCACCTACCCCTTAGCTTGGCTGGTGGATTGTGTGTGGACTGGTGCATTATTTGCATATGTGATTGTAATGGGTTTTTTTCTCCTTTTTTATTCTAGTGTAAAGCTTTTGATTCCTGTTTGCGGTTTCGGCAGTTGTGGTTCTGCAGTTTTGCGTAATTGCATTTATTTGGTAAGAAAAATATTTTTGTTGTGTGTACTCCAAATGAGTATTATTGTCATGCATGAATGAATTTTTTTGTAAGTGGTGCCATAATGGCAGCATATTTGTTAGTGTTCAGAGCATGAAATTCTTTGCGATGTTTTGCATTGTCTTATGTGTAATTTTTTTCTTCTTCTTTTTTAGTGGGATATTGTTGATCCTTACTGTGTCTGTGCAGAGTAGGTGGTGGTGAGTCTAGCTGCTTCTGTCACGTGAGTGGTATAGTGTTGGAGTATATAGGTCTTTGTGATAAAGCTACATTTTGTTTATTTCTTTTTTTTTACAAAGGGTTTGTTGTTGTTGACTTGTTTGACAAGTAACCTTTATTAGTAAGCATTATGGCTAGCCGTAGAATTACTGCTCAGCAGGTGGTTGGTTTGCTTCTTGAATCTTCCTCTGAGCAGGATTATGAGACTGACAGTGCGTCTGAGGGAGAGGAGGGAGGGAAGATTCAGGCAGTGAGTTTTCTCTCCACATGGAATCATCGGATGATGAAGGTACTCTCAGTGCAGATGAAGTGCCTGATTTAGAGGAGGATACTACTGTGCCGATGGTGCAAGAGGCATCTGGATTGCAGCCTGGGGCTGCTAGGCTTCCTACTGGAAGTGCTGGACTCTGGGTTGATCCAAACATGGTGCAGCCGGTGTTGCCTGCCTTTAGTGGTTATGCAGGGTGAAGAGTGGATTGTGAACATTATTTGCCTATACAGTATTTTCAGTTGTTTATGGATGATGTATTTTTGGGTGAGATTGTTGAGCAGACTAATTTGTATGCTGAACAGTTTTTGAGGGACAACAGTGCCAGACTTAGGCCCCATTCTAGAGCTACCCGGTGGAGTCCCACAAATCTGGAAGAGATGAAGAAGTTTTTGGGTTTGACTTTTTTGATGGGTTTGATAAGGAAGCCGTCCATGGGTTCATATTGGTCTACCAGTCCCTTGATGGCAACGGCCATATTTCCTGCAGTTATGACTCGTGATCGGTATTTACTTTTGCTTCGGATGCTGCATTTTGTTGATAATGGTTTGGCGTTGCCACGAGATCACCCTGAATGTGACCGTCTTTTTAAGATTCGGCCTGTTCTTGATCACTTTGTAGATCGATTTTCAGAGATCTATACTGCAGGGAAAGAAATATCTATTGATGAGTCTTTGGTGCTGTTCAAGGGCCGTTTGGTTTTTAGGCAGTACATTCCTAGCAAGAGGGCACGCTATGGAATTAAGCTGTATATGTTGTCTGAGAGTAGGACAGGATATGTTTTTAATTTGCGTGTGTACACTGGTAGGGATTCCACTATTGACCCCCTGGTTGTCCGTCCACTTTAGTAGGAGTTTCAGAGAAAATTGTGTGGGAACTTGCTAGAGGACTGTTTAACAGAGGCCACCATTTGTACCTTGATAACTTCTACACTGCTGTTCAATTGTTTAAGGAATTGTTGAAAGTGGACACTTTTGCTTGTGGCACAATCCGCTCTAACCGTAAAGGTTATCCAAAAGAGCTTGTTTGCAAAAAACTTCAGAGGGGACAGTGCAGTGCCTTGCGTAGTGAGGAACTGCTAGCTGTGAAATTTGTGGACAGGAGGGATGTGTACATGCTGACTACCATCCATGATGAGAGTACTTCACCTGTGGCTGTTTGGGGTCAGATTGCTGAAGTGCGCAAACCTGTGTGCATTTTAGACTACAATAAGCACATGGGTGGTGTTGATAGAGTAGATCAGAGGTTGGAACCTTACACTGCTATTCGTAAGTCTTACATTTGGTATAAGAAGTTGGCCATCCATCTCTTCAATTTAGCAACTTTCAATGCTTTTGTTGTGTTCAAGGAGTGTTCTCCTGCGTCAAAGTTGACTTTTGTTCAGTTTCAGGAGTCTGTCATAGGCAGCCTTGTTGTTGTGGAACAGGCAAGTGTTCCTAGAGTTGGAGTGGTGGAGGATGTGGCTCGATTGAAAGATCGCCACTTTCCTGATCACATTCCTCCTACACTCTCAAAAGACTTTCCCACTAGGAGATGTAGAGTCTGTTGGCGAAGAGGTACGCGGAAGGAGACTCGTATGTACTGCCCTGAGTGTCCTTCTAACCCTGGGCTGTGTGTGCCTGCTTGTTATAGAGCGTACCACAAGCAAAAGAATTATTGGGAGCAACCATGAGTGGTAAAGTGAACTGCCTGGTCTGTAATGTTTAAGAATTGTTGTTCTGTTTCAAGGTTGGCATTAGTGCAATGTTTCTGATTTTGTGTTAGTAGATTTGTATCTATTTGCAATTTGTTTGTGTTTTCTTTTTGTATAAAAAAATCCTAAATGTGATGGTGGTGTGTGTAGGCTGGTGCTTGGCTGGCGGTGTGCGTGGAGTGGCGCTTGGCTGGCGGTGTGCGGGGAGTGGCTCTTGGCTGGCGGTGTGCGTGGAGTGGTGCTTGGCTGGCGGTGTGCGTGGAGTGGCGCTAGGCTGGCGGTGTGCGTGGAGTGGCGCTAGGCTGGCGGTGTGCGTGGAGTGGCGCTAGGCTGGCGGTGTGCGTGGAGTGGCGCTAGGCTGGCGGTGTGCGTGGAGTGGCGCTTGGCTGGCGGTGTGCGTGGACTGGCGCTCGGCTGGCAGTGTGTGAGTAGTGACTTGCTGCTGGTCACTACACACACTGCTAGCCGAGCGACACTCCACGCAATCCATCAGCTTGTGTGGTTGCTGTGTTAGGAATGTGGGCGTGTGAAAGTGATGGGCCCTTGAATGGCGCTGTCTGCTGGTGTGAGTGTTGTAATGTGATGGGCCTGCGGCTGGTGGTGTGAATGGTTTTGTATTTGTCACACGTATGAAAGGTGTATGAATGGCCTGTAAAGAGGTTGGTGCCTTGTCGTGGCTTTACAGCTCACGAGCTGTGAGTCAATGGTTCAGTTTCTCGTCCTTTCAATTATTAACAGTGCATTTCATTTTTGTGAAATCACTTGTTAATACAATTGTATATACTGAACCATCACTCACCCTCGTGCCAAATCCAACCAGTATGTGTGTGTGTGCTTGAGGATTAGATGGCTGTGCAGTAATATTTTTTTTTGTCTTTCTCAAGCAGGGTGTACCTTGTCCCTTTTTGTGAATGTTGTAATGTGTTTGTTTCGTGCCTGGGGGTGTGAATGGTCTTGTGTGTATCACGTATGAAAGGTGTGTGAATGGCCTGTAAAGCGGTTGGGGCCTTGACGTGGCTTTACAGCTCACGAGCTGCGAGTCACTGGTTCCGTTTTTGTCCTTTCAATTATTGACAGTGCATTTCATTTTTGTGAAATCTCTTGTTAATAAAATTGTATATACTGAACCATCACTTGCCCTCATGCCAAATCCAACCAGTATGTGTGTGTGCTTGAGGAATAGATGGCTGTGCAGTAATCTTTGTCTTTTAGTCTGTCTGCCAAGGTGTACATTCCGTCTAAGAATAACCTACCAACTCTAGATATTGTCGTAAACGAAACACCCATGGGAGTACATGGTGATATCTCTCTTGTGGATCCCAACAAGTTATGGTACCCACAATGTCCTGCACACCTCAAAATGTCTGTCACATTTTCCTTGCAATATTGTGCCAAAATTTTCACGCTGCAGAAATAAACAACACATTATCTCAAAATGACCTGGTTTTGCAAGGGGGTCACCTGGGTTTTGGCCCGGGGCTCGGCGGCCACATAGGAAACCTACCAAACCCACACATTTCTGAAAAGTAGACACCCGGGGCTTCCAGGGAGGTATGGCTTGCGTGGATCCCTAACGTTTCTTACCCAGAATCCCCTGCAAACCTCACTTTTAGCTGAAAAAATCACTTTTTCACAAATTTTTGTGTGGGAAAGTGTGGCATCACTGGCCTCACACAAATTTCCTACCACCCAGCGTTCCCCAGGTCTCCCGATAAAAATGGTGCCTCACTTGTGTGGGAGGCCCAAGTACCCGCGACAGGCAAGGGCCCACAACGTATTGAGGCGACCTCAAAATGGCCTTTCACAAAACCACCTGGTTTTGCAAGGGAGTCACCTGGGTTTTTGGCCCAGTGCTCGGCGGCCATCTAGGGAAACCTACCAAACCCACACATTTCTGAAAAGTAGACACCCGGGGCTTCCAGGGAGGTATGGCTTGCGTGGATCCCCCAACGTTTCCTTACCCAGAATCCCCTGCAAACCTCACTTTTAGCTGAAAAAATCACTTTTTCACACATTTTGTGTGGGAAAGTGTGGCATCACTGGCCTCACACAAATTTCCTACCACCCAGCGTTCCCCCATGTCTCCCGATAAAAATGGTGCCTCACTTGTGTGGGAGGCCCAAGTACCCGCGACAGGCAAGGGCCCACAACGTATTGAGGCGACCTCAAAATGGCCTTTCACAAAACCACCTGGTTTTGCAAGGGGGTAACCTGGGTTTTTGGCCCAGTGCTCGGCGGCCATCTAGGGAAACCTACCAAACCCACACATTTCTGAAAAGTAGACACCCGGGGGCTTCCAGGGAGGTATGGCTTGCGTGGATCCCCCAACGTTTCCTTACCAGAATCCCCTGCAAACCTCACTTTTAGCTGAAAAATCACTTTTTCACACATTTTTGTGTGGGAAAGTGTGGCATCACTGGCCTCACACAAATTTCCTACCACCCAGCGTTCCCCCAGGTCTCCCGATAAAAATGGTGCCTCACTTGTGTGGGAGGCCCAAGTACCCGCGACAGGCAAGGGCCCACAACGTATTGAGGCGACCTCAAAATGGCTTTTCACAAAACCACCTGGTTTTGCAAGGGAGTCACCTGGGTTTTGGCCCCGTGCTCAGCGGCCATCTAGGAAACCTACCAAACCCACACATTTCTGAAAAGTACGCACCCGGGGCTTCCAGGGAGGTATGGCTTGCGTGGATCCCCCAACGTTTCCTTACCAGAATCCCTGCAAACCTCACTTTTAGCTGAAAAAATCACTTTTTCACACATTTTTGTGTGGGAAAGTGTGGCATCACTGGCCTCACACAAATTTCCTACCACCCAGCGTTCCCCAGGTCTCCCGATAAAAATGGTGCTTCACTTGTGTGGGAGGCCCAAGTACCCGCGACAGGCAAGGGCCCAAAACATTTTTGATAGGCAATGTTGATGTTGCCTCAAACGTTTTGTGTCCTTGCATGTCGCAGGTACTTGGGCCTCCCACACAAGTGAGGCACCATTTTTATCGGGAGACCTGGGGAACGCTGGGTGGTAGGAAATTGTGTGAGGCCAGTGATGCCACACTTCCCACACAAAATGTGTGAAAAAAGTGATTTTTCAGCTAAAATTGAGGTTTGCAGGGGATTCTGGGTAGAAACGTTGGGGATCCATGCAAGCCATACCTCCCTGGAAGCCCCGGGTGTCTACTTTTCAGAAATGTGTGGGTTTGGTAGGTTTCCCTAGATGGCCGCCGAGCACGGGGCCAAAACCCAGGTGACTTCTGCAAAACCAGGTGGTTTTGAGATAGGCAATTTTGAGGTCGCCTCACTACGTTGTGGGCCCTTGCCTGTCGCGGGTACTTGGGCCTCCCACACAAGTGAGGCACCATTTTTATCGGGAGACCTGGGGAACGCTGGGTGGTAGGAAATTTGTGTGAGGCCAGTGATGCCACACTTTCCCACACAAAAATGTGTGAAAAAAGTGATTTTTTCAGCTAAAATTGAGGTTTGCAGGGATTCTGGGTAAGGAAACGTTGGGGGATCCACGCAAGCCATACCTCCCTGGAAGCCCCGGGTGTCTACTTTTCAGAAATGTGTGGGTTTGGTAGGTTTCCCTAGATGGCCGCTGAGCACGGGGCCAAAACCCAGGTGACTCCCTGCAAAACCAGGTGGTTTTGTGATAGGCCATTTTGAGGTCGCCTCACTACGTTGTGGGCCCTTGCCTGTCGTGGGTACTTGGGCCTCCCACACAAGTGAGGCACCATTTTTATCGGGAGACCTGGGGAACGCTGGGTGGTAGGAAATTTGTGTGAGGCCAGTGATGCCACACTTTCCCACACAAAAATGTGTGAAAAAAGTGATTTTTCAGCTAAAACTGAGGTTTGCAGGGGATTCTGGGTAAGGAAACGTTGGGGGATCCACGCAAGCCATACCTCCCTGGAAGCCCCGGGTGTCTACTTTTCAGAAATGTGTGGGTTTGGTAGGTTTCCTACATGGCCGCCGAGCACAGGGCCAAAATCCCAGGTGACTCCCTTGCAAAACCAGGTGGTTTTGAGATAGGCATTTGGAGGTCGCCTCACTACGTTGTGGGCCCTTGCCTGTCACGGGTACTTGGGCCTCCCACACAAGTGAGGCACCATTTTTATCGGGAGACCTGGGGAACGCTGGGTGGTAGGAAATTTGTGTGAGGCCAGTGATGCCACACTTTCCCACACAAAAATGTGTGAAAAAAGTGATTTTTTCAGCTAAAATTGAGGTTTGCAGGGGATTCTGGATAAGGAAACGTTAGGGGATCCACGCAAGCCATACCTCCCTGGAAGCCCCTGGGTGTCTACTTTTCAGAAATGTGTGGGTTTGGTAGGTTTCCCTAGATGGCCGCTGAGCACGGGGCCAAAACCCAGGTGACTCCCTTGCAAAACCAGGTGGTTTTGTGAAAGGCCATTTTGAGGTCGCCTCACTACGTTGTGGGCCCTTGCCTGTCGCGGGTACTTGGGCCTCCCACACAAGTGAGGCACCATTTTTATCGGGAGACCTGGGGGAACGCTGGGTGGTAGGAAATTTGTGTGAGGCCAGTGATGCCACACTTTCCCACACACAAATGTGTGAAAAAAGTGATTTTTCAGCTAAAATTGAGGTTTGCAAGGGATTCTGGGTAAGGAAACGTTGGGGGATCCACGCAAGCCATACCTCCCTGGAAGCCCCCGGGTGTCTACTTTTCAGAAATGTGTGGGTTTGGTAGGTTTCCCTAGATGGCCGCCGAGCACAGGGCCAAAAACCCAGGTGACCCCCTTGCAAAACCAGGTGGTTTTGAGATAGGCAATTTTGAGGTCGCCTCACTACGTTGTGGGACCTTGCCTGTCACGGGTACTTGGGCCTCCCACACAAGTGAGGCACCATTTTTATCGGGAGACCTGGGGGAACACTGGGTGGTAGGAAATTTGTGTGAGGCCAGTGATGCCACACTTTCCCACTCAAAAATGTGTGAAAAAAGTGATTTTTTCAGCTAAAATTGAGGTTTGCAGGGGATTCTGGGTAAGGAAACGTTGGGGGATCCACGCAAGCCATACCTCCCTGGAAGCCCCGGGTGTCTACTTTTCAGAAATGTGTGTGTTTGGTAGGTTTCCCTAGGTGCCGGCAGAGCTAGGGTTCACAAACTACAGCTAGGCACTTTGCCAAAAAAGGGTCATTTTTCACTGCGAAATTGAGGTGTGACCACGTTGCGTTTTGCGCCGTTTCCTGTCGCAGGCACTAGGCCGACCCACACAAGTGAGGTACCATTTTTCTCGTAAGACTTTGGGGAACGCGGGGTGGGTGGAAATTTGTGGATCCACGCAGATTCCAGAACTTTCCACCACAGAAATGTGGGGAAAATGTGTTTTTTGGACAATTTTTTATGTTTGCAAGGGATTCTGGGTAACAGAACCTGGTGGGAGGCAGTCAAGTCACCCCATCCTGGATTCCCCTGGGTGTCTAGTTTTCAAAAATGTATAGGTTTGCTAGGTTTCCCTAGGTGCCGGCAGAGGTAGGGTTCAAAAACTACAGCTAGGCACTTTGCCAAAAAGGGTCATTTATCACTGCGAAATTGAGGTGTGACCACGTTGCGTTTTGCGCCGTTTCCTGTCGCAGGCACTAGGCCGACCCACACAAGTGAGGTACCATTTTTCTCGTAAGACTTTGGGGAACGCGGGGTGGGTGGACATTTGTGGATCCACGCAGATTCCAGAACTTTCCACCACAGAAAAGTGGGGAAAATGTGTTTTTTTTGACAATTTTTTATGTTTGCAAGTGATTCTGGGTAACAGAACCTGGTGGGAGGCAGTCAAGTCACCCCATCCTGGATTCCCCTGGGTGTCTAGTTTTCAAAAATGTATAGGTTTGCTAGGTTTCCCTAGGTGCCGGCAGAGGTAGGGTTCAAAAACTACAGCTAGGCACTTTGCCAAAAAGGGTCATTTTTCACTGCGAAATTGAGGTGTGACCATGTTGCGTTTTGCGCCGTTTCCTGTCGCAGGCACTAGGCCGACCCACACAAGTGAGGTACCATTTTTCTCGTAAGACTTTGGGGAACGCGGGGTGGGTGGAAATTTGTGGATCCACGCAGATTCCAGAACTTTCCACCACAGAAATGTGGGGAAAATTTGTTTTTTTGACAATTTTTTATGTTTGCAAAGGATTCTGGGTAACAGAACCTGGTGGGAGGCAGTCAAGTCACCCCATCCTGGATTCCCTGGGTGTCTAGTTTTCAAAAATGTATAGGTTTGCTAGGTTTCCCTAGGTGCCGGCAGAGGTAGGGTTCAAAAACTACAGCTAGGCACTTTGCCAAAAAAGGGTCATTTTTCACTGCGAAATTGAGGTGTGACCACGTTGCGTTTTGCGCCGTTTCCTGTCGCAGGCACTAGGCCGACCCACACAAGTGAGGTACCATTTTTCTCGTAAGACTTTGGGGAACGCGGGGTGGGTGGAAATTTGTGGATCCACGCAGATTCCAGAACTTTCCACCACAGAAATGTGGGGAAAATGTGTTTTTTTGACAATTTTTATGTTTGCAAGGGATTCTGGGTAACAGAACCTGGTGGGAGGCAGTCAAGTCACCCCATCCTGGATTCCCCTGGGTGTCTAGTTTTCAAAAATGTATAGGTTTGCTAGGTTTCCCTAGGTGCCGGCAGAGGTAGGGTTCAAAAACTAAAGCTAGGCACTTTGCCCAAAAGGGTCATTTTTCACTGCGAAATTGAGGTGTGACCACGTTGCGTTTTGCGCCGTTTCCTGTCGCAGGCACTAGGCCGACCCACACAAGTGAGGTACCATTTTTCTCGTAAGACTTTGGGGAACGCGGGGTGGGTGGAAATTTGTGGATCCACGCAGATTCCAGAACTTTCCACCACAGAAATGTGGGGAAAATGTGTTTTTTTTGACAATTTTTTATGTTTGCAAGGGATTCTGGGTAACAGAACCTGGTGGGAGGCAGTCAAGTCACCCCATCCTGGATTCCCCTGGGTGTCTAGTTTTCAAAAATGTATAGGTTTGCTAGGTTTCCTAGGTGCCGGCAGAGGTAGGGTTCAAAAACTACAGCTAGGCACTTTGCCAAAAAGGGTCATGGGGGGCGTGGCCGGGCAAGATGGCCGACCGGACGTAGACCGTCTCGGCTCCCGGTCCGCGCTCTGCTCTGGCCCTGCACCTAGCAACTGGAGGACTCTTGTGCCGGTCTGGATGACCCTCACCTGCAGCGGAGAGCCGGTGGAGTCGGCGGAGCAGCCCTGATCCCTCCTGGGGCCGCGGAATTGACGGAGACTTGCGGGTGCGGCGAGGTATTGCTGGGCTCCACAAGATGGCGGACGGAGCTTTCCCGGGAGGTGGTGACTGGACCGGGCCCACAGCAGTAGAGGTACGGGCGAGGAGCTGCAGCGGATGGTCGAGCAGCCTGCGTTAGCGTGATCCAGCTCCCCCAGCGGCGCCGCGCGGAGCAGGGCCCCGCGAAGAGGATCCTACGATGTTTGCCTGACCCTGCAATGGCGTAGAAGAACGCCTTTACTCCCGCGTGGGCGGCTGGGGGATACTGCTCCCTGCTGACGTCTGGGCCCTGTGGCCGCCACTGAAGAGGCCCCTACCACTGCCGGTGCTGCGGACGAGCTCACTGCAGCGGACTCCTTTGCGCCCGCCTGACCCTGACGGGGCGGCCGAGGTAGGCCTGCATCTCCCGGGAGGGGGTTATCGAAGATTGGCAGCTACCGGTTGCGAGAGAGGGGTGTGCTGCTGGAGGACCCCTGACTCTACCGCCATCCAGCCTCTGAGGCACGCACTGCCTCCATAGACAGGGGACCCTGTTTGCCCTGTGTTGATCAGTGGATCCCGGACGGCACCCGGCCATGGGATACGCCACCCGCCAGCGTTGACCTTAAGATACAGCCTGCAGACCCTCCGCGGCCTTTGGACCTCTCGGGACTACACCAGCACCCGCCGCCTCCAACCTCGTGCCGACGCCAGCCCTGGACTGTACACTGGGTCCAACCCCACCTACCACAACCTACTAACCTCGGGTGGCCGTGGTCCCACGTGATGAAGCCGGCACCGTAAACAGAGGAAGCCCATACCTAGCCCGGGCCACCCCTTGCCATCACTGAGACTGTTGGGTGCCCGGCCATCCCCTACCTCCGCTGAATCGGCTGTGGTCTCTGCCGGCCCTCGGCCATTCTGTCATTCCCGGGCCTGCTAAGCACGATCTTTACCCGGCCTTGCCAAACCACCTGGGTCCCCGGGTTCGTGCTGGGGGCTCTCTATGCCGCCAAAGAAGGTGCCGAGTAGACCGTCGAGTACAGTCCCAGACTTTTGCGCCCTCTGACAAAGCCCCGGCGCAGAAAAGCGATACAGCAGTCACAGCCATGGCCCTAACGAAGTCAGACCTACTTACCTTGCTGCAGGATTTCAAAGGCGAACTGCGCAAAGAACTGGGACAAGACATCCAATTATCTATCGACCAACTGCGGTCAGATTTAACGGGGCGCCTAACCTCTCTCCAGCAAGACATGGACTCGATCGGTACCAGAGTCTTGGACTTAGAGACGCAACACCAAGAGCAAGAACAGCGCTCTGCTGAGGTGAGAGGGGATGTGCAATCTCTGCGGGACCAACTACACCAGGCGCAGCTCAAGACAGAGGATCTTGAAAACAGAACCCGGAGGGAGAACATTCGAATTCGGAATCTTGAGGAGAATGCGGAGGGCCCGGACCTGGTGGCTTTTATGGAAGGACTGTTTGCGGAGATCCTAGCTCCCAGACCCCCAAAATCAAATTGGACAGGGTCCACCGGGTGGGGGTCTTGCAGGCGGGCGAGAGGAGGAGACCACGAGACGTCCTGGTGAAGTTTCACTCCTTCACGGTCAAGGAGGCAGTCCTTAAAGCGGCCAGAACAAAAGGAGCCATCGCTTTCCAGGGCTTCTCATGCGATGTGTACCAGGATCTGGCGCCCTCCACTCTGATGCGACGACAAACGTTTCGGCCCCTCACAACCAAGCTCCAAGACGAACACATAAGATACAGGTGGACCTACCCCTTCGGTCTTAGCTTCGAGTACAAAAACAAACGTCGCCTCATCACAGACCTAGGGGAGGGTCTGGATCTGCTGGGCCTACCGGTCGAGGAGCCCGGGCCTTCACGGGTTGCGACCGGGGATCCCCCGCGGATCTTTGAAGCCTTCGGCGTGGGCAGTGGTCTCCCGAGGGGGCCGTCGATGAAATGCGGATGAGCTCTTGAGAAATTCTCCAGAGACGCCCTGACGGTGTTGCTCCCTGTTGCAGCGGAGAGGGAGGGGACCACGAATCACCCTCTCCTGGCGACGGAGCCTGGGGGAGCACGCATACGACAGAGGGGAGCCCCGATCCTTCACCTCGTCTCTAGCCCTGGGGGCACATTGACACTGGTACTTTGGATTTCCGGTTGCTACGCGGCGGAGATATGCACTCTCCCCTTCCCAAATGTACGAGCAGCATTCCCTTTGACCTTTTTGTTGCTTACTGGACTTGGCTGATACACGAAGTATTACAAGGGGTTCTTCAAGATGAGTGCTCGACACTTTGGGGGCCTACATCTATAGCTAGAGTCCCATGAACTATCCACATGCTGGCTGCGGGACTGTACCGCTTGATAACCTTCAGTCACATTCTGGTGATAGCCTATTTGATATTCCCTTTGGTGCATGTTGCCGGACCGGGCGTGGACGGGGTCCTCGGACCCGTAGTCCCCCTAGCCCCGGAGGGGCACTAACCCCTCCTGCGGGGACCTACGTAATGGTTTTTGACTATGTTTTTTTATGTTTGGGTGTTCTTTTTTTGTTGTGGGTATTGGGGGGAGATGGGTGGGACATGGTGGCGGCTTTCTATTATATAGCCCTGACGGCAATATGACCAACTCGACTTGTACTAGTCTTGCGAGGCAGCGGCATTTGAAATGTAACACGTGGGATGAAACGGGAGGTACGGGGAGACGAGGAGACACTACCGGAGGGATGAGGTTCCTACTCCTATTGCCATGACGATCACTATAGCGACCTGGAACGTCAAAGGCCTTAATTCCCCTCAAAAACGCCAAAAGGTGTGGAAATATGTCATTGACCACCATTTGGATGTTATAGCCTTGCAGGAGACTCATCTAACTAGGGCTGAGGACACTCGCCTTAAACATAAGCAGTACCCCTTAATTTATAGGTCTTCAGCACTCACGAAGCATAGAGGGGTGGCGTTGATGTTCCGAGCAGCACTCCAATTCCAGCCCATAGAGGTCCTTGGTGATAAGGATGGCAGGTGGTTAATGGTTAAGGGTCGCCTGCGAGGGAAAACTTGCACCTTCGTAGTGGTATACGCCCTAATTCTGGTCAGACTCCCTTTATACACACTCTTCTAGGTAGGTTACTAGATTTTGTAGAGGGGCATTGCTCCTTATGGGAGATTTTAACCTGACGTGGCAAGGGGACCTTGACAGCTCACACCCATCCCGCTCAGCTATAGGCTCGTTTTCCTCTGATACCCAGCAGCGCATTTCCGATATGGGCCTCCTGGATGCTTGGCGTACCCTCTATCCACATACCCGGGATTACACTTTTTACTCCCACGTCCATCATTCATATTCCCGGTTAGACTATGTCTTTATTAGCCAGTCGTTGTTGGGCTCCCTCCGGGAGTCCAAAATCTTTCCGCTCTCAGTTTCAGATCATAGCCTCCTCGCCATTAATCTTTCCTGGGAGGCCAATGTTCCGGCGACCTATAGATGGTACTTCCCTGCGGCGCTGACCCGTGATAAGGAATCCTGCACTCAGCTTAGAAGGGGCATTGCGGAGTTTTTTTACATTAATCTTCCTGGGGACACGTCTGAACTCAACACTTGGGATGCATTTAAAGCGATCTTTCGGGGGCAATGCATCGCCCTTAACTCGGCACTTAATGTCCAGCGCGCTAGGGATAGGGAGCGCTTAGAGCAAGAACTGGCAGTTGTCGAACGCGATCACAAACTTAATCCCTCTCGTCAAACTCTCCGTAACCTTACAGCCCTCCGCGGTGAGCTGCGAGCCATCTATGACAATAGAGCGGAGTATACACTCCTTAAATTGCGTCAGCTTTCCTACTCTCAGGGTAACAAGATTGGGAAACATCTCGCGAGACAGCTACGCGATAAAAGAGAGAGGGAATACATCGGAGGAATTCGGGGACCCATGGGCGAGGCCACGCACAACGATGCGGATAAAGCTGGAATATTCGGTGATTTTTACAGGAATCTATACTCGAGGGAAATGTTAGATACGGAAGCCCAGCAGGACTTCCTTCGGACTCTGACTTTCCCCCAGGTGTCTGACGAGTGGAATGCAACACTCACCGCTCCGATCACCCACGAGGAAGTCACCCTAGCCATCAACGCCCTCAAACCCCATAAAGCCCCGGGCCCCGATGGATACACTGCCCTCTTTTACAAAACTTTTGCTCCCGATATCAGCCCTTACCTTACGCTTCTGTTTAATAAGATGGCGACAGAGGGGGAGCCTGCTGTCTCTATGACAGAGGCTACGATTTCTGTGATACCTAAGCCTGGGAAGGACCCCCACCATTGTGCCTCATACCGACCCATCGCGCTCTTAAACTTAGACGCTAAACTCTACTCTTCTATCATCGCCAAGAGAATGAACGACTTACTTCCTGATCTCATACACCCTGACCAATCGGGGTTTATTAAGGGTCGGCAGACCCACGATAATACCCGGAGGATTATCCACCTTATCGAAAAGGCCGAAAGGCGACAACTCCCTGCCGTTCTGGTGGGTCTCGACGCTGAGAAAGCGTTCGATAGGGTGGATTGGGCATTCCTTTTCCAGACCATCACGGCATTTGGCTTTTCTTCCAAGTTTTTAACCATGATCCAAGCCAACTACCAGCAACCCCGTTCTAAGGTAATGGTCAACGGGCTACAATCCTCCTCCTTTATCCACTCTCGAGGAACTAGACAGGGCTGCCCGCTGTCTCCCCTCCTCTTTGCCCTCAGCATTGAACCATTGGCAATGGCAATTAGAAATAATCCCGCGATTCAGGGGATTCCTTTTACAGGCGATAATCACAAAATTTCCCTTTTCGCAGACGATGTTCTCCTGTCCCTCTCCGACCCGTCAGCATCTCTTCCGCCTTTACAAGCGGAACTCGAACGATTTGAGAGGGTGGCCGGTTTTAAAATCAACTACAATAAATCATACATTCTCAACCTTACTTTACCACCAACGGAGGTCGGTAGACTCAATCCGTTACCTCACTTTCGTGGTCTCACACCTCTATACAATACTTGGGGGTGCACCTCACCCCCTCAATCGCCGGCTTATACGCAGCCAACTTCCCGCCTGCTCTCACACGTATCCAATCAGACTTAACCAAGTGGAAGCCTCTCTTCTTGTCCTGGCTCGGTCGTATTCACGCGGTGAAAATGACCCTGCTCCCGAAGCTCCTCTACCTGTTTCAAGCCTTACCAATTGAGATGCCTGGAGACTTCTTCCGCCGCATTAAAACAATGATTCTGCACTTTATTTGGCAAGGTGGTCGTGCGCGCTTCTCTTTTTCTATTCTTCGCCGTCCCAGGGCGAGGGGGAGTGGGACTCCCAGACGTTCAATTGTACTACAAAGCCGCACAACTAAGAGTCCTGGTTGAATGGTCTAAAGGGGAATCCGACAAACACTGGCTCCACATGGATCGTAGTGTAACGGGGAGGACTATTTGGGACCTGATATGGCGCCCCAAACAAGACAGACCTAGGAATGCTTATCTTGCCACTCCCACCCGCTCCACCCTTAGAGTCTGGGATACAGTGTCGGGGGATGAGCGATGGACCTCCTTTCCCTCTCCCTTTACACCACTCCATTTTAATCCAGCGTTCCCGCCGGGACTGCAGGAGGGTCCCTTTGATGCTTGGCGGGAGGGTGGTTGCCTTGCACTGACCCATCTTTTTCACAACTTCGATCCCCTCTCCTTCGACAACTGCCAGCGCGACTATGGCGTAGGGACCTTAGAGCGGTATCATTATACTCAGTTAATGCATTGGGCCTTGTCACCGCAGGTGCGCGACGCTGCCACCCGCCCCCTTACGAAGTTTGAGTCCTTTCTCACTAAAGCACCAGTCATGAGGGGGACGATCTCCTTTTTATATAAATTACTTCTCACCACCACCATCTCTCCGCGTCCGCGCTACATGTCTATGTGGGAGGGTATGATACAACGTGATATCACTGAAGAGGAGTGGGGCCACCTATGGACCGATACAGCCAGATTCAATCATTCCTCTGCACTTAGGGAAGCCCATCTTAAAACAATGATGGACTGGTACCTCCACCCCTCCCGGCTTAAACACATTTTCCCGAAGACTTCTGACAGATGCTGGAGGGGATGTGGGTTACTGGGGGATTTCCAGCATATCTGGTGGGACTGCCCGACTATTCGCCCCTACTGGGAAGAGATCCTAGCGCATATAAAGGACATACTTGGGTACCCTGTCCCGACTACCATGGCGGAAGTCCTTCTGGGGCTGCGCGATCCCTCCCTAGAGCACCAAACACGAGCTGACAAGAAAATCATGTGGCTCTGCATAGGAGCAGCGAAGATCACTCTAGCGGCTGCCTGGAAGCGTAAGGCGGCTCCGGCAATCTCACTCTGGCACTCTAGGCTTTGGCGTCTTTTAAGTTTAGAACGCATGTCGGAGATCTTTAAGGAGGATTTTAAGAATTTTGAATTCCAGTGGGGCCCGTTGGTTTCCTTCCTCTCCAGAGGTTTACCTTCCGCGGTTTGCCCCTCGTCCAACAGAGCTTTGCATCTCTTTCAATTTTGAGCTGCTGTCACTGCTGCCAGTATTGTACAAGGTACAGCTAATGCCGCCACCATGGTAGGGGAGGGGAGGGGGGAGGGAATTGCTTTTTATTTTTCGGTTTGTGACCCCCGGTTGGGGGTTGCTTTTATGCACTGTTTCCTAGTTAAGCACAGACCTTTTTGCCAGGGGGTGAGGGGATGCTAACCGTCACAAAAGAAAGATGGGAGGCATGCCGGCTTTATATCAAAATGAGTCTAGAGTTTTATGCTTTGTCCTGGTCTCTGAGAACAAGCACACTGTATCCTTCCTTTATATAACCTGTTAGGAACGAGACCAGGCTATCATTGACCGCGATATATCGTTAGCATCTTACCTAGACTTGGTAAATTTCGCGCCACCCCTGCGAGCGGTGACAATTCCTGTGGCTATGTACTGTAAGTTGGATAAAACATAATAAACAGATGTTTGAGAAAAAAAAAAGGGTCATTTTTCACTGCGAAATTGAGGTGTGACCACGTTGCGTTTTGCGCCGTTTCCTGTCGCAGGCACTAGGCCGACCCACACAAGTGAGGTACCATTTTTCTCGTAAGACTTTGGGGAACGCGGGGTGGGTGGAAATTTGTGGATCCACGCAGATTCCAGAACTTTCCACCACAGAAATGTGGGGAAAATGTGTTTTTTTGACAATTTTTATGTTTGCAAGGGATTCTGGGTAACAGAACCTGGTGGGAGGCAGTCAAGTCACCCCATCCTGGATTCCCCTGGGTGTCTAGTTTTCAAAAATGTATAGGTTTGCTAGGTTTCCCTAGGTGCCGGCAGAGGTAGGGTTCAAAAACTACAGCTAGGCACTTTGCCAAAAAGGGTCATTTTTCACTGCGAAATTGAGGTGTGACCACGTTGCGTTTTGCGCCGTTTCCTGTCGCAGGCACTAGGCCTACCCACACAAGTGAGGTACCATTTTTCTCGTAAGACTTTGGGAACGCGGGGTGGGTGGAAATTTGTGGATCCACGCAGATTCCAGAACTTTCCACCACAGAAATGTGGGGAAAATGTGGTTTTTTGACAATTTTTTATGTTTGCAAGGGATTCTGGGTAACAGACCCTGGTGGGAGGCAGTCAAGTCACCCCATCCTGGATTCCCCTGGGTGTCTAGTTATAAAAAATGTATAGGTTTGCTAGGTTTTCCTAGGTGCCGGCAGAGGTAGGGTTCAAAAACTACAGCTAGGCACTTTGCCAAAAAAGGGTCATTTTTCACTGCGAAATTGAGGTGTGACCACGTTGCGTTTTGCGCCGTTTCCTGTCGCAGGCACTAGGCCGACCCACACAAGTGAGGTACCATTTTTCTCGTAAGACTTTGGGGAACGCGGGGTGGGTGGAAATTTGTGGATCCACGCAGATTCCAGAACTTTCCACCACAGAAATGTGGGGAAAATGTGTTTTTTGACAATTTTTTATGTTTGCAAGGGATTCTGGGTAACAGAACCTGGTGGGAGGCAGTCAAGTCACCCCATCCTGGATTCCCCTGGGTGTCTAGTTTTCAAAAATGTATAGGTTTGCTAGGTTTCCCTAGGTGCCGGCAGAGGTAGGGTTCAAAAACTACAGCTAGGCACTTTGCCAAAAGGGTCATTTTTCACTGCGAAATTGAGGTGTGACCACGTTGCGTTTTGCGCCGTTTCCTGTCGCAGGCACTAGGCCGACCCACACAAGTGAGGTACCATTTTTCTCGTAAGACTTTGGGGGACGCGGGGTGGGTGGAAATTTGTGGATCCACGCAGATTCCAGAACTTTCCACCACAGAAATGTGGGGAAAATGTGGTTTTTGACAATTTTTATGTTTGCAAAGGATTCTGGGTAACATAACCTAGTGGGAGGCAGTCAAGTCACCCCATCCTGGATTCCCCTGGGTGTCTAGTTTTCAAAAATGTATAGGTTTGCTAGGTTTCCCTAGGTGCCGGCAGAGGTAGGGTTAAAAAATTACAGCTAGGCACTTTGCCAAAAAGGGTCATTTTTCACTGCGAAATTGAGGTGTGACCACGTTGCGTTTTGCGCCGTTTCCTGACGCAGGCACTAGGCCGACCCACACAAGTGAGGTACCATTTTTCTCGTAAGACTTTGGGGGACGCGGGGTGGGTGGAAATTTGTGGATCCACGCAGATTCCAGAACTTTCCACCACAGAAATGTGGGGAAAATGTGTTTTTTTGGAAACATTTTTATGTTTGCAAGGGATTCTGGGTAACAGAACCTGGTGGGAGGCAGTCAAGTCACCCCATCCTGGATTCCCCTGGGTGTCTAGTTTTCAAAAATGTATAGGTTTGCTAGGTTTCCCTAGGTGCCGGCAGAGGTAGGGTTCAAAAACTAAAGCTAGGCACTTTGCCCAAAAGGGTCATTTTTCACTGCGAAATTGAGGTGTGACCACGTTGCGTTTTGCGCCGTTTCCTGTCGCAGGCACTAGGCCGACCCACACAAGTGAGGTACCATTTTTCTCGTAAGACTTTGGGGAACGCGGGGTGGGTGGAAATTTGTGGATCCACGCAGATTCCAGAACTTTCCACCACAGAAATGTGGGGAAAATGTGTTTTTTTTGACAATTTTTTATGTTTGCAAGGGATTCTGGGTAACAGAACCTGGTGGGAGGCAGTCAAGTCACCCCATCCTGGATTCCCCTGCGTGTCTAGTTTTCAAAAATGTATAGGTTTGCTAGGTTTCCCTAGGTGCCGGCAGAGGTAGGGTTAAAAACTACAGCTAGGCACTTTGCCAAAAAGGGTCATTTTTCACTGCGAAATTGAGGTGTGACCACGTTGCGTTTTGCGCCGTTTCCTGTCGCAGGCACTAGGCCGACCCACACAAGTGAGGTACCATTTTTCTCGTAAGACTTTGGGGGACGCGGGTGGGTGGAAATTTGTGGATCCACGCAGATTCCAGAACTTTCCACCACAGAAATGTGGGGAAAATGTGGTTTTTTGACAATTTTTTATGTTTGCAAGGGATTCTGGGTAACATAACCTGGTGGGAGGCAGTCAAGTCACCCCATCCTGGATTCCCCTGGGTGTCTAGTTTTCAAAAATGTATAGGTTTGCTAGGTTTCCCTAGGTGCCGGCAGAGGTAGGGTTCAAAAACTACAGCTAGGCACTTTGCCAAAAAGGGTCATTTTTCACTGCGAAATTGAGGTGTGACCACGTTGCGTTTTGCGCCGTTTCCTGACGCAGGCACTAGGCCGACCCACACAAGTGAGGTACCATTTTTCTCGTAAGACTTTGGGGGACGCGGGGTGGGTGGAAATTTGTGGATCCACGCAGATTCCAGAACTTTCCACCACAGAAATGTGGGGAAAATGTGTTTTTTGGACAATTTTTATGTTTGCAAGGGATTCTGGGTAACAGAACCTGGTGGGAGGCAGTCAAGTCACCCCATCCTGGATTCCCCTGGGTGTCTAGTTTTCAAAAATGTATAGGTTTGCTAGGTTTCCCTAGGTGCCGGCAGAGGAAGGGTTCAAAAACTACAGCTAGGCACTTTGCCAAAAAGGGTCATTTTTCACTGCGAAATTGAGGTGTGACCACGTTGCGTTTTGCGCCGTTTCCTGTCGCAGGCACTAGGCCGACCCACACAAGTGAGGTACCATTTTTCTCGTAAGACTTTGGGGAACGCGGGGTGGGTGGAAATTTGTGGATCCACGCAGATTCCAGAACTTTCCACCACAGAAATGTGGGGAAAATGTGGTTTTTTTGACAATTTTTTATGTTTGCAAGGGATTCTGGGTAACAGAACCTGGTGGGAGGCAGTCAAGTCACCCCATCCTGGATTCCCCTGGGTGTCTAGTTTTCAAAAATGTATAGGTTTGCTAGGTTTCCCTAGGTGCCGGCAGAGGTAGGGTTCAAAAACTACAGCTAGGCACTTTGCCAAAAAAGGGTCATTTTTCACTGCGAAATTGAGGTGTGACCACGTTGCGTTTTGCGCCGTTTCCTGTCGCAGGCACTAGGCCGACCCACACAAGTGAGGTACCATTTTTCTCGTAAGACTTTGGGGGACGCGGGGTGGGTGGAAATTTGTGGATCCACGCAGATTCCAGAACTTTCCACCACAGAAATGTGGGGAAAATGTGGTTTTTTGACAATTTTTATGTTTGCAAGGGATTCTGGGTAACAGAACCTGGTGGGAGGCAGTCAAGTCACCCCATCCTGGATTCCCCTGGGTGTCTAGTTTTCAAAAATGTATAGGTTTGCTAGGTTTCCCTAGGTGCCGGCAGAGGTAGGGTTCAAAAACTACAGCTAGGCACTTTGCCAAAAAAGGGTCATTTTTCACTGCGAAATTGAGGTGTGACCACGTTGCGTTTGCGCCGTTTCCTGTCGCAGGCACTAGGACTACCCACACAAGTGAGGTACCATTTTTCTCGTAAGACTTTGGGGGACGCGGGGTGGGTGGAAATTTGTGGATCCACGCAGATTCCAGAACTTTCCACCACAGAAATGTGGGGAAAATGTGGTTTTTTTGACAATTTTTATGTTTGCAAGGGATTCTGGGTAACAGAACCTGGTGGGAGGCAGTCAAGTCACCCCATCCTGGATTCCCCTGGGTGTCTAGTTTTCAAAAATGTATAGGTTTGCTAGGTTTCCCTAGGTGCCGGCAGAGGTAGGGTTCAAAAACTACAGCTAGGCACTTTGCAAAAAAGGTCATTTTTCACTGCGAAATTGAGGTGTGACCACGTTGCGTTTGCGCCGTTTCCTGTCGCAGGCACTAGGCCGACCCACACAAGTGAGGTACCATTTTTCTCGTAAGACTTTGGGGAACGCGGGGTGGGTGGAAATTTGTGGATCCACGCAGATTCCAGAACTTTCCACCACAGAAATGTGGGGAAAATGTGTTTTTTTGATAATTTTTAGGTTTGCAAGGGATTCTGCGTAACAGAAACTGGTGGGAGGCAGTCCAGTCACCCCATCCTGGATTCCCCTGGGTGTCTAGTTTTCAAAAATGTATAGGTTTGCTAGGTTTCCCTAGGTGCCGGCAGAGCTAGGGTTCAAAAACTACAGCTAGGCACTTTGCCAAAAAGGGTCATTTTTCACTGCGAAATTGAGGTGTGACCACGTTGCGTTTTGCGCCGTTTCCTGTCGCAGGCACTAGGCCGACCCACACAAGTGAGGTACCATTTTTCTCGTAAGACTTTGGGGAACGCGGGTGGGTGGAAATTTGTGGATCCACGCAGATTCCAGAACTTTCCACCACAGAAATGTGGGGAAAATGTGGTTTTTTGACAATTTTTTATGTTTGCAAGGGATTCTGGGTAACAGAACCTGGTGGGAGGCAGTCAAGTCACCCCATCCTGGATTCCCTGGGTATCTAGTTTTCAAAAATGTATAGGTTTGCTAGGTTTCCCTAGGTGCCGGCAGAGCTAGGGTTCGAAAACTACAGCTAGGCACTTTGCCAAAAAAGGGTCATTTTTCACTGCGAAATTGAGGTGTGACCACGTTGCGTTTTGCGCCGTTTCCTGTCGCAGGCACTAGGCCGACCCACACAAGTGAGGTACCATTTTTCTCGTAAGACTTTTGGGAACGCGGGGTGAGTGGAAATTTGTGGATCCACGCAGATTCCAGAACTTTCCACCACAGAAATGTGGGGAAAATGTGGTTTTTTTGACAATTTTTTATGTTTGCAAGGGATTCTGGGTAACAGAACCTGGTGGGAGGCAGTCAAGTCACCCCATCCTGGATTCCCCTGGGTGTCTAGTTTTCAAAAATGTATAGGTTTGCTAGGCTTCCCTAGGTGCCGGCAGAGCTAGGGTTCAAAAACTACAGCTAGGCACTTTGCCAAAAAGGGTTATTTTTCACTGCGAAATTGAGGTGTGACCACGTTGCGTTTTGCGCCGTTTCCTGTCGCAGGCACTAGGCCGACCCACACAAGTGAGGTACCATTTTTCTCGTAAGACTTTGGAGAACGCGGGGTGGGTGGAAATTTGTGGATCCACGCAGATTCCAGAACTTTCCATTACAGAAATGTGGGGAAAATGTGGTTTTTTTGACAATTTTTTATGTTTGCAAGGGATTCTGGGTAACAGAACCTGGTGGGAGGCAGTCAAGTCACCCCATCCTGGATTCCCCTGGGTGTCTAGTTTTCAAAAATGTATAGGTTTGCTAGGTTTCCCTAGGTGCCGGCAGAGCTAGGGTTCAAAAACTACACCTAGGCACTTTGCAAAAAAAGGGTAATTTTTCATTGTGAAAATGTGGTACGTCCACGTTGCATTTTGAGCCATTTCCTGTTGTGGGCACAAGGGCTACCCACACAAGTGAGGTACCATTTTTATCGGGAGACTTAGGGTAACACAGAATTGTAGAGCAACTGTTATTACCTATTGACTTTCGATGCATTTCTGCCTTCCAAATGAAAGACAATGTGTAAAAAATAAGTCATTTTGAAAAATGACCTATAATTCTCATGCTAGTATGGGTACTCCCAATTTCGGAAATGTGCAAATATCTACTGTTTCTAAAATCTACATTTTGTTCCCATTTCAGAAATACATAGGTGTCTTTCATAACAATTTTTCCATGTATACATTTTCCCAAAATAATTGCTATATACCCGGTACTTAAAAAAAATCATTGCAAGATGTTGCTCAATTATTGGCTCTGGGTTCGTCGGGTTCTTGGTGAACCTACAAGTCCTATATATCCCCACAACCAGAAAGGTCCAGCGGATATAACGGTATATTGCCTTCAAATAGCTGTCATAATTAGAAGAAGTTACAGGTGAAAACGTTGACACAAATGGCTGTTTTTTTCAACTAATTTTCAATTTTTCCTTTATTTAACTGTTAGTTTCTATAAGGAAAACTTTAAGGATCTACACAAATGACCCCTTGCTGAATTCAGAATTTTGTCTACTTTTCATAAATGTATGGCTTTCCAGGATCCATTATTGGTTTCATACCCATTTCTACCATTAACTGGAAGGAGGTTGAAAGCACAAAAATAGCAGAAATAGGCTATGTCCCAGAAAAATGCCAAAACTGTGTAAAAAAGTTGGTTTTCTGACAAAAGTCTGCTTGTCCCTGAAAGCTGGGAAGATGGTGATTTCATCCCCACAACCCCTTTTTGATGCCATTTGCAGGGAAAAATCAAGACGCTTTCATCTGTAGCCCTTTTTCGCCTTTTTCCCAAAAAACCAAAATTTAGCTGTATTTTGACTAATTTCTGGGTCCCCTCCAGGGGAATCCACAAACCCTGGGTACCTTTACAATCCCCATGATGTTAGAAAAAAGGACGCAAATTTGGCATGGATACCTTATGTGGTCAAAAAGTTACAGGGGCCTAAGCGCGCACTACCCCAAATAGCCAAAAAAAGGCTTAGCACAGGAGGGGAAAAGGCCTAGCAGCGAAGGGGTTAAAATCCGCATTTGATGTTATCCCTCTTAGCAAAAATTGGGAGGTATTGAAACAAAATGAGGTCCCCCCAAACCTGTAAGACATTTTAATTCTATTACAACAATATACTTATGTGCAAGTACGTTGGGGGCTCCTGGGCGAGCTAACAAATCTCAAAGGGGTCCAAAAGGGGGTACGCCAAGGATGTGTGCTTGCCCCACTTTTCTTTCCTTCACCTAAATGACATGGTAGCCCAATTAGATGACTACAAGAATGACGCACCAAAAATTGCTGGCCAAAAACTTACGGACGACACCCTGTTGGTGTCAAAACCCCAAGCCAGCCTTCAGATATTGGTGGACTGTTTTGTAGCTATTTGTATTAACCGGGGGCTGGATAAACCAAGCATAACCCCCATAAATAATTTAGAGTATCCATTAATTTGGGCAGCTGCAGTTTGGACAGGGTATTTGATTTTTACTACCTGGGAATTAGACTAAGAACGAACATCTCCTGGTCTCCCCAAGTTAAGAAAAGTAGCTTGAGTCTATGCCAACAAGCTTTAGGGATACTGAGACTAGATAGTTTCACAAAAGCAAGGCATGTTTCCACAGCCTTAAATGTTTACTATGCTAAGGCAGTAGGAAGCTCCCTATATGTGGCTGAGCTGTGGGGTTTTTCACGGCTGAACATGTTGGCAATAAAAACTACTTTTAAAATCTGTGTTGAGTCTGCCCAAAAGTACTCCCTCTGTCGTGGGATATTAGCACGCAGCCTGTTATCAATAAGGCCAAACTAAGACCTGTTCTATACTGGTGGAGACTGAAGTATAGACTGGCTCTTAAAGATTACTGCTGTGCTTTTAAGGAAATAGTAGACCTAGAAAGGATAAAAAAATAAAGTGGGTACACAACATTAATGAAACCTTGTCACAACTAGGTCTCTGTGACCTTTGGGAAAGCAGGGCCCCCCAGAAACCGCTTACTGGGGTTTGTGTGGAGGACGTATTCTGGGCCTACAAATGGTGGTTGGAAGTGCTTAACATTAGCCAAGGATATCTCACCTCAGACTATATAGATCTCAAAATTTATAGCAGGTTTGAACATTTCCTTGACTTTATTGCGTCCCCAACTGCCAAACAATTGTATATTAAGTTTCGGCATGGCACTCTTACTGTTAACTGCTTTTGTTCAAAATGGAAAGCTGCTGCTGATAAGAGCAATGTATGCCCAGTCTGTTTGCAGGTAGATGAAACCATATTACATTTCTTTTTCTTCTGCCCAGGATATGAGCATTCAAGGAAGCACTGGATTTTACCCATCTTTAGGCAGCTTGGAACTATACAGTGCTATGTGGCACTCAGGCTGTGGCGCGCCAAAACAAAAGACTTGATTATCTGCAGTTTTGCCAAATATTTGCACTCAAGTTTGTGAATAAGAGACAAAACACCTGGGTAACTTTAACTCTAATGCGGTGCCCTTACCCCCTGTGACAACTAGTAGAGAGTCTCTTCTTTGCCGCTAGCAGACCAAGGAAATGATACTCAGGGGGATATTCTCAAAGACGGGCGATAACTATCACCCACGCCAGTTATCGTCAGTTTTGTTATCGCCGCCTAACCCTGAAAACTATCGCCATGTTAGTGGCGTATTATCAAGCAGTCGCTACATGGCAATAGTAACAGGGAACGACAGTGAAAACTCACGATAACATCTGTGCGATGGCGGTAGGGATTCCGGCATTAGCTGGCGATACGTGGCGATCGGCCCATTAGCGGCAAAAAAGTGCAGTCCGTCCGCCTCAAGGATGCAGAGCGACGTGTCATGTAGATGAGGAGGGCAGGAGCTGTCCCCGAGGACAGGCAGCCACGCGCCGCTGAGGAACCCTGCAAGCACGGCACCCAGTCAGCGTAGCACCCTGACTGCCTCACATCTACTTGCCCACAGCACGGTGTCAGCGTAGCACCCTGGCTGCCCCGTACCTGACACTCACAGTACTTAGCATAGCACAATGACTGCCCAGCACCTGCGCCTACAACACTCCATCAGCCACAGTACCCAGTGAGCAAAGCACAATGACTGCCCCGCACCTGCACCCAAAAAACCTTTAGCAACACCACCCTGCAAGCATAGCACCCAATCAGCATAGCACAACAACTGTCCTGCACCTGCGTCCTCAACACCCCGTCATCCACAGCACTTGTCAGTAACAGCTCTCTGTCAGCTTCCAAACATTTTGTCAGCCTGACAGCTACCAAACATATTGTCAGCCCTGCACCTTTCACACCCACACCCTGGCAGCCTCCAAGCACCCTTTCAGCCACAGCACCACGCCAGTCTCCAATCACGTCAGCCTCCAAGTATAGTTTGGCCACAGCACCATTGTCAACCTCTAAGCACCCTATCAGCTACCCACAGCGCCTCAGTTCCCCCTTCCTACCTCTCTCATCACCAAGCGATCATCAGCACTCACTGAGCTCCGGGAACCCTGTCAGCCTCAGACAGCCTGCCATGCCCAGGCGACCCTGCCAGCCACAGCACCCTGTTATCCCCGGCCCTGCCAGTTCCCACACCCTGTCACCCTATTATTATGTGAACAGCAATTCCTGTCAGCCCTTCAAGCCCTGGGCGCCACTCCAGCTTCAGTGCGCCCTGCCAGCTATAGCACCTGGCAGTTTCCGCTCTCAATGAACCCCCTTATCGCGTGAGCACCTTCACCCATGTCCCCTGTTAGCCACAGCACCTTTTCATCCTCCAAGCACCCTGTCAGCCACAGTGCACCCTGGGCCTCCACTGCACTGCAAGGAACATCACACGTTCAGGGAGCCATAGAGGCGCTGCAGTGGAGGGTCATGTGGCCTTAGATAGAGGGGCAAGGTCGTGTGTAAGCACCCCAAAATCACAACTACACAGAGCGAGGTTGTTTGTGTTGCCCTAGAATAGTATCTGAGATGCAGCAGTCAGTTAAGTCACCCATTCATAAATCTGTGTTCAACCTGCAAGTCGAGGGTTCAGAATTGATTGTAACTGCAATTGCATTTCTATAGCGCATACTACCCCTGACTAGGCGTCAAAGCGCTTATCTGCAAGTGGCATGCTTTTCCAGAACCCAAAAAGGACAAGTGGTATATTAGAAAATGTTGCAGTATTCCTATTAACACCCTTGGCCAAACATAAGGAGCACATGACACCTGGCTTGCCTCTCAGGGTTTGCTCATTTCATCTCATCAGGGCAGAAGTCCCTAAGTACATTATTAGGAACTCACTTCAAATAATTGCCTCTCAATGCACTGATATAATCTATTCCACTAAAGTGACACACTCCCACAATCCATGTCCTATGTTTACATAATGTTTGTTGCATGATGTACATGTGAGACATTTTCTTGGCTCAGTTTGTGCACAGGCTCTTACAGCTAAGCCAGACCTTTGGCTCGACTGCGGCTCATCTCTATTAATGTGCTAGCTCGCCCACCCCTAATGGCACAAACTCCATGCCCCCGCCTCAGGACCACAGCTGACAGCTCACAGCGTGACTGGAGTAGCACGCATCATCGCTCCCATGAAAAGGAGGCTAGATACGCATGTCAGTGTTGTGATTGACTTAGGGGATGGAGCCTGGCTGCCGAATTCTTGTTCCTGGAAGCAGACGCAGGTGAGCAGGAGCTACGAAGACACGGGGCCCGGATTCGAGGTAAGACTTCCCTCATTACAATATTTGCGACACCCACTCCCACACACATCCCCGCGTCCATGCACCATCCAGTATTATTTACGGCGTTTACCACCTCACACCTGTCCAGCCCCCCCGCACTTCTCAATGGCGGCCACTGTGCACCCATGCACAGTGAGCGTACCACTCGTGTGCAAAAGGCACATACGTAGTTACGACGAATGCCATGACATCGCATTCCATTACAATGCATACTAATACTAGGCACATTGCAACAGTAGGGTAGGTGTTGCATAGCAGAGACATAAATATCACTATTCACACTTCAGTGAGTGAAACCCTAAACTTACCTTTGCACCCCAAACCCAACCGTTAACCCTGGAATTTCTTTTTGAGGTCCCAAAAATACACACAAAAATCTAATTTGCCCCAAAACACACCCCAAAATTCATAATTTACCCCATAATACACCCCAAAATTCATAGTTTACCCCATAATACACCCCAAAAATCTTATTCTACAACATAATACACCCCAAATTTCATCTCCAAAACCCATACACACCCTAAAACTAAAAATTATCCTATTACTGACCTCACAATTCCTTGTAATGGAATGCGATGTAAAGGCACCTGCGTTGTTGGTTTTGCGTTGTAAAGGCATTACGATGTAATGTCTGCGTTGTAGTGGACGTCTCCCGTGCCAAAGGCAAGCCATAGGCAAGCCTGTCTGCGTCCGTCTGTCCCTGGAATGCGCTCTGCACCAAGCACCCTTCCTCTCGGACACTCCAGCGCTACGACGCCAGCACTCTCCTCGCCATCAACCCTGGACGCCACAACGCCTGCCAGGACCAACCTCTGTTCCGGACCGGACATCGCCATCACCATCACTTACGGCTACTCAATCACCCACAAGGATCCCAACAACTGTCAAGGAGGAGGCATTGTCATCACCTACAGAAGCACACTCCGAATGACCACGCACTCTAATGACCCAACGGTGACCATGGAACACCTCAACTTCCAGATCTGGACCAACCCCAAAACCATCCTCTGCGGCACGCTGATCTGCAGGTCCCACGTGCCATGGACCCACATTCTCCGATACCATTGTAGACCTCATTGCACACCAGGCTCTCCCATCCACCGACGACATCCTACTCGGCGGACTCGAGTTCCACGTGGACAACCCCTGTGACCAGTACAATGCCCCCTCCTGTGGAAGCTCAACAACATCAGAGTCAAGCAGCTAGTCACCGCAGCAAGCAACATAGCAGGACACACTGTCGAGCACGTCTCCTCCGCCAGCTGGACCTTCAACTGCAGCCACACCACCGGACTCTCCTGGACCAAACATCATTATATACATCATGTCTACACCATGCCCACCGTACACCACCGCCATCATCGCACACATCGCAGATGAATCACGGCCACCGAAGTACGTCTCGTCAACTCCCTCAGCACCACCACTATGCCTACACTTACAGACGATGACACCGCAGTGCCCAAACGCAAACAATGGATATCCAACTGCGCCGACACCCGGGCACCCCTCATGGACGGCATTGCGTCAGTACCTTACCCCTGCCTGATGGCAGGCGGAAGGGTGACGCAGTGCCACAGGGATAGGCTGGCCCCATGCATTGCTGGAGTTGCGTCATGGTTGTGACACGACTGCAGCAGTGCGTGACTTTAGCGCAGACAGGTAGGTCAGGATTCCAGACGTATCAGTCATTACTTGCGTCATGGAGCGCTGTCCAGTGGATACAGCGCATCCGTGGTGTCGCAAGAAGGGGGTAGTGAAAAGTGTTGCAACGCTGTCTTGTTGCAGCGTTGCAACAGTTTTCATGAGTGAGGCGCAGGAATGCGCACTATCTTATTGATGGTGCGCAGTCCTGCCCTGTAATTTTGTAGCAGGGCAGCGCAGCAACATTGCTTGCAGCGCGGTCCAGCAACAAAACCTGCTGAATTGAGGCCCCAAGGGTTATCTCCATTTTAAGACCAGATATTTTCTGGTCTTAAAAAACTGCCTCTAGTTGCCGTTAGAGCCATTTTTTAGGATCCTCTGGACTTAAGGAATCCCCTTGTGAATATGGAGATGTTGGCTTAACGGCAGATTTTTGCATGGGAACGCCTCCCTTGCATGATTATCGCTAACAGAAGTTGCGATCTTTTCAATGGACGTTTTCGGCAAAAAGCTGTCGCTAACAGCTGTTAGCGACAGCTTGTGAATTGGGCGATAAAAATATCGCCGCTTTAGCGGCTGAAAAGTGCCGCTAAGGCGGCGATATTGCCTTGAGAATATGCCCCTCAGTACATTAGCTTCGATTGTTGGAATTTAAATTTAGCAACATTTATGGCCCAGAACTATCCCTTTATGATTGACCTGTTATAACCCATTTTACTTTTTGTAGGATAAGTTATGGGCCCGATTAATTTTGAAAGTCTCATGTTCTAGAACAACATATCCTGGGCTTGTCAGGCATACTTGAGGAAGATGTCACAAAATGTGATAATTGGATTCGAAATGCTACAGCGGAGCCAGCACCAGTTCTTCAGAGCAGAGCAAACAAAAGGATGCCTTCCAGCCCATGGTTCTCGGATTCTCTTAAAACAGAAAAAAAGCACTGTAAAGTGCTAGAACAGAAATGGAAAAAGGAATACACTTTAATGGATAAAGTAACTTATAAACTAGCATTAAAAGAATATCATGCCTCAATAAGCAAAACTAAACAAGCCTACTATGAGGAGCGGATTGAAAAGGCAGGTAATAGGTCGAGAGAGGTTTTCTCAGTTGTTAAGAGTTTTATAGCCACATCAGCATGTGATAATTCCCATTCAGTCTCGGCGGAATGGTGTGAAAACCTTTTCAGTTTTTTTAATACAAAGATTTTAAGCATTCAAGACAGTTTGTTGTTAGGACCAAGACGTGATGTAGTCTCCTTGATAAAACAGCAACCCAGTATAGACTCCCCTTTTAAGGTAAAGCTGAGCACCTTTAAGACTTTTTCTCTGGATTGTTCTCTACGGGCTTTAAAGGCCACTAAATCTGGCTATCCTGCAGATCTGTGGCACCTAAATTACTGGCATTAGGGGCAGACATTACCAATCTGCTGGCTCATTTGATTTTAAATACATCAATAAAGACAGCTACAGTCCCTAGTGTGTGGAAGCAGGAAATGATTCTTCAACTTATAAAGAAAGCATGAGCAGATTCAGTCACTCCGGCTAACTATAAGCCAATCTCCCTTGTACCTGCCCTATCTAAACTTTTAGAGAAACAGGTGAATAAACAGCTGTCTAGCTTTTTGGAAGCTAACAACTTGCTTCAGAATATATTAGAGGAACCCTGGATGCCGGGGAGTGGCTGTATTGATTTTGCCCTCCTATCAGCAGCATTCGATATGGGTACCCACTCAATGTTGCTGGGCAGTCTTCAGTCCATTGGAGTAACAGGTGAGGCCCTGGACTGGCTAACGCCATTTTTAGCTAAGAGGAGCCAACAAGTTTGGATTCCTCCATGCTCCACTAATCCATGTGAGGTATTTACCGTAGTCCTTCGGGGCTCTGCCCTAAGCCCTACCCTTGTTAATTTATATCTTACCCCTCTGGCTCAACTAGCAGAAGAACTGAGAGGCTAAGTGATCTCCTATGTGGACGATACACAATTGCTTTTCTCTTGGAACAAGGTGGGTTGAGTTGAAGGGCACACAGATTAAATCTTGCCTGACTGTGTTTTTTCATTTTTTAGCAGTGGCTCAACTCAAATGCAAAGAGGAGAAATCAGAAATTCTCTTCTTTGATTAGATCCCACCAGATTTCTGGCAAACCTTTTAGCCAGATGATGCCTCTCCCCCGGGATCCCATAAAGAATCTGGGTATTGAATTTGATAACAGGCTGTCATTAAGGCCTCAAGTAAAAATGTTGATAAGCACTTGTTTTGGGATTATGAGGGCCCTAAAGAAATGCCTGCCTCTCATATTCTCTTCAGCAAAGAAAACGGCCATCCAGGTGCTGATAGCATCTAGAATCACCTATGGTAATGAATTATATTTTGGCTTACCAGAGTACCTGATAGACAAACTCTAAGTGATCCAGAATGCCGCGGCCTGGCTCCTGTTAAATGTTCCTACGAAAGCACGTATTGCGCCACATCTGTGTGCACTTCATTGGTTGCCCATCAGGGAAAGAGTCAAATTTAAGGCTCTCGTACTGGTACATTACGCCCTATATCAATCGGGGCCCTCCTACCCCAGAACAAGATTCAGCTTTTATAACCCCACAAGACAGCTGAGATCTGCCAATAAATCTCTGGCAGAGATCCCCAGGATTCAGTGGAAAAGAGCAGGAGAAAGGTCTCTAGTGTACCTGGGTTTGACAGCATGAAATCAGCTTCCTCTGGAGCTGCGGACAATGAATGACACAGCAATGTTTAAGAAGAAACTTAAAACCTGGCTTTTTGTGCAGGCCTACATCTTTTATCATTTTCCGACCTCGCTGCTTGGCGCTGGGACACTCCTTGGAGTAGCTGTGCGCGGCATAAATTGCTATCATTATCATCAATAGTCGTCGCTATGGTTTTAACTGCTAGTTTAAGGTATATGTATGGCTTTCACCTTATCTGTTCCAAGATTGCCTTCGTATTTTTTATGTTTTAGCTGCTTCGCGCATTGTCTAAATGCCTTTGTGAATCTATCCACCTTGTAGGATCAGTCCTAGGCCCAATTATTCATGTAGGCCTCAAAGGTTGTTGCCATGGTTTCAATTGACCTTATGCCCTGCATCTTATTTGTCTGTTTATTGTGCTTGCACCTTAATGCGCTATGCTTTTTATATATGATTTTGATACACCTACCAACCCTTGATACGGAGTTTCTTGTACACTGTTTGCTTTTATTATTTTCTCTTCGTTTTTGGTCTTAGTTTAACTTGAAACTCGTGTTGTGAATCACATTTGTTTTGTGTAAACTTTCATGGTATTTCAACCGAATAAAGTTGTTACTGACTTAAACTGAATAAGCACAGAACATCTTGGAAAGTAATTGATTCATATTAATGAAGCACAATGAATTTGTAGTAGGTACATAGTTAAGAACCTTGCAGGAGAATGATTGTGCAATGAGTGGAAAGCATCCTTCTGGCTCTAGAGAGGGAGCAGGAGGATATTGTCGTCTAGTGTGAGGGATAATCTAAGGAAGAGGGCAGGACAAGAAACCACAAAGCTGAGTAAATGACATTAAAGAGACAAGTGGAAGGACATCAGGTTATTATATGGAAGTGATATGATAAGCTATACTGAGTACAATCATTGTAGTTGTAGTATTTATGTTTTTATGATGTTGATCTATGCAGGGAAATATCCACGTCACGACTGCTGCAGTCCCATGCATATACTGGTGCAAGATATTACAGAAACAAATGGGGATCGTAGATAGAATGGCAAACAAACAAAAGCTTGAGAATAGAAAAGTATCTGTTTATTTCATCAGGATAGTGTGTGACAGAAAAGCGAGAAGAAACTGAAGGAATCTACAGTGTTACTGGGCTGAAAGCGAATAGATTTTCAGTACACAAGTGGTAGAAAGATTGAATGATACATGGATACTAGTGGAAATTGATTTGTCATAGCATTAATAATATTAGTTTAGAAAATGTTTAAGAGGGTTAGCATAGAGTAAAGGGTAAGAATGTTTGCAGTTTGAATAGAAATGGTAGAGAAGAAAAAGAATATATGTCACACAAGTGAGGAAGAAACTTCTAAAGTGTAGAAGAACCTGGGAAACAAAAAGTTCAGCAGTACGTTGCAGTAGAAGAACAGCTGCATGTCAGAAGCATTTGGCAATGGTGAATTGCTTAACATTACTTGTTCATGTAATTGCAGCACCAGACAAACTCAGTGCCCAAAGGATTTGGACTTGATTACTTTTACAAAGAGACAACCACCCAAGTGGATTTTACTTTCTGAAATTTACATTGCCACAAAAGATAATTGTAATAAATAAAGAAGGAGGGACCAGGGGCAAAAAAGGTCCAGCACACGTGCCCCAAGGTATGTACTGCGAAAACAAGAGGTGTGCTGTTCCTGCAAGCAGGGCCGGACTGCGAACCCAAAGCAGCCCTGGCAATTTTCTTGGACCAACCCCTGGGGAAGCACTGTCTTGCCCCGGGAGGCTGGAAATGCTTGCTGCTTTTGTTACTGGGGGCTGATATTTCAGCACTGCTGCAAAACTGACCCCCAGTAACAAAACCGGCCCCCACCCTTCCAGCCTACCAGTGAAACGCCCTATTCGCGGAATGGCCAGTCAGGCACTGCCTGCAAGGGAGAGGGAGAGAGGTAAGGTCCTAACCAGGGGGAGTGCTCCTATAAGGAGCAAGGGCCCTCACACACCCTGAAGGAACAGCACACCTCTTGTATTCACAAAAGATAATTGATCATAAACATTGTAATTTTCTGGAATGAGTGACATAGAAGCAAAAGACACACAGATGATGGATGGAATGCAGAGCAAATGCAACATTCTCCCCCACTCAATAGATCTGGGTTAAATCCATCGTTCTTTTGCTCACCATGCCACCCCAGTTTAGACCCAGCCATATGTAAATCAGTCTTTACCCAGGAGGACCTGGCTTGGCAGTTTGGTCTGGACTGTTCCCATGAGGCACAGAGTCAAGACTGACTTGCATATGGCTGGGTCTAAACTGGGGTGTCATGGTGAGCAAAAGAACGATGGATTTAACCCAGATCTATTGACTGGGGTGAATGTTTGATTTGCTCTGCATTCCATCCATCATCTGTGTGTCTTTTGCTTTCTTGCCCTAAGTGTGCCGGGTCCCGAGCTCACTGTGCCACTGGATTCAAGCTAGCCTGGCTGATGAGGGGTGATGCCCCGAAACTGGTCCCAGGCTGCTTGTTTCCGGTCCAGGGAGGAACTGGCTTGGCAGTTCGGTCTGGACTGTTCCCATGAGGCACAGGGTCAAGACTGATTTACATATGGCTGGATCTAAACTGGGGTGGCATGGTGAGCAAAAGAATGATGGATTTAACCCAGATCTATTGACTGGGGGTGAATGTTTGATTTACTCTATATTCTGTCCATCATCTGTGTGTCTTTTGCTTTCTCGCTCTGAGTGACATAGAAGGGCAACAGTTTTATCATGAGATTGAGGACACCAAATTCCATCGTTTGTGGCAGAGCTGGGAGAGGAAAATCTGGTGTGGAAGGGCTATTCTCGCCGTGGCAGAGCTTAGAAGATGAACTGTCCCTTCACTTGCTCAACACAGCAAAATATCTGACAGAAAGAATGCTTCAGTTGATTTCAGACACAGATAATTAATCTATGCTGCATTCCATTCTATTTTTTGTTTGCAGTCTGGGATTAATACTGTTCCCTAACAGAGGGGAGTTGGATCATATTTGAAGATTGGAGGTTGCCCACTCGTGCACCAGCAGAGATGTTTGCTTTTCCTCCCCTGACAGAGGACAGCCCACCAGATTTAGCGACCCTGCTCTCAAGGTTGGTATTTCTGTGCCTTTGGTTGAGCCGTCGCTGAGGTGGATACATTGGAGGCTCTGGTCCTTTGCCAAGTGAATGGCATGTTTGATGCACCCATTTGGAAAATCGTTTTGTTTCACCACAAAGCCCAAGTGTGATGGTCCCTGGCTAATGTGGGGCCTGTAAGCAACCGTCCTGCACATTTACAGGTCAATTTATAGAGCAACATAGGCAGCACCAGCAACAAGATCAGGTGGATATCCTGTTTTTCTAGGCTCATGATGGCCCATCTCATTTGAGATAAGGGAACCACTGGGTATGCTCTGCTCGATTCATTACAGGAAACCTACGCCAACAACCATTTCAACTCAGGACTGCCTCTTTAAGGCTTGCATTTGGAGGCTTATTTTTCATATTCGACCCATGCAGGAAAAAGTAGAAATGTCTCCAACTCTTAGGCGGAAAACCACTTGCACATCAAGGATATTACTTTTTTATTTTATCAGAAATAGTCCTGCTCAGGATTGCACTGCACTTGCCGAAAGAGAAGTTAGGAGAATTTTTGGGGAAATTTCTCTGCCAACATAGTGGGACACTCTCAATTTGTCAGCTATGCTGCTGCAAAGCCAATGATTGTCCAGTGAAATACTGGACATTCAGATAAAGCTCCACTATTCTAAGTCTCAGGAGTCCTGCTCCGACTCTGTATAAAAGTCAGAAGTGTTCCAGCACCAAAGCGCTATCTGGCAAGCAAGTTCCACCGCTCACCACTGGACACAGGCTACGGCTCACTCAGTATGGCAATCTCCTCATTGTGGTCCCTCCACGCATACAGGGCCGGCAGTTCCTCTCTGCACATGGACAATGACTAATTTGGCGCAGCAATCTTCAAGGCCCACTTCACGGCGACCCTCCTATGGCATATGAAGGTCACTGACTTTCCTTAAACATGGTCAATGACCCGATCAGTGAGCAGCAGTCTCCCCACTAAGTGTATCACTAATGGAATCCACTCAACAGGATTCCCCACTGGACCTCGCTCCCTCCAACGCTCTCCTATTCCTCACAGGGCGCTCTGGTCTTGGCAAGTAGGAAAGTGCTGCTGCTCCAGGCTCTAGGGCTGGTGGTCCCAGGGTGATGCTCCCTCACCCAGCTGGCAGACTAGCAGGCCTTGGGTGGTCACAGTCAGAAGACTTGCAGAGCTTCTCTCCCTTACTCAGATGCCAGTGGCTGCTTGAAAGGTGGCAGTTTTTTGGGTCTCAAGCTCCCGCTCTTACAGTCCATCTCCAGACACCAAATGTGGTTTAGAGTCTGAGTCAATGAAGTTTATGTTGGGGGTCTGCTTCTTTCTCAAGTGCCCGCTCCCCTGTCCTCTCTGCCTCCAGAAAGCAGTCTTTCACAGCAGGAGCAATTCAAAAGCTGATAGAGCCACAGCACAGACCAAGTGAGGGACTAGGAGTTCACACCTAGATGTCAGCCACAGTGATATGTGTATCAAAAGGTTATCCCAAGGCCTCAGCCTTACCTGTTATGATTATCTTATCAGCATCATCTCCTGCCTGAGATGTGCCCAGACCCTTCCACGTGACCTCTTTCTGAATCAAAGAGCGCCGTTTGAAGTGTGCCCTCACTCCAGCACACAGTTTACAGGAAAGTGGCAATTCACAAATCTGTCTGGGAGGATTCCTCTACCTCCTCTCTCCATGTTTCAACATTCAGACAAGGTCTCTCAAAATGGAACCCTGAGTCAGCCATATATTGTACCACTCACAGACACACATAGACCCAGCACATGCATATAATACACACACTGCACAGAACTTCATCCTTCATGTATTGTGGCACTCACAAGCACACATACACCCAGCACAAGCATATAACATGGATGCACTGCATAGTACTGCATTAGCCCTGTATTGAACTGTTCATAGGTACACATACACCCAGCACAAGTACACTACATGCACACACTGCAGAGTACTGCATTATCCCTTCATTGTACCGTTTGCAGACACACATATAAATCACACACGCACCACACTACATACTAACCTAATGTAGGCCAAGGGAGAGTTAAGCACACAGTAGCGGAACTTTAAATGAGTGAGCCTGTAGGCCTCACTCCAAGGACACATGTATAAAGGACCTGTTCACTCCTACCGATCACTACATTGTGTGCTGCCACCACCACAGTTGTAACGATTAACTCCTGGTAAAGGCAGTAGCCTTTCACAACTCTGAGGTTATCTATTTTGGCACCCCTCCCAGTCCAACAAAGACCACAATCCATGAGACAGGCCTATGTCATGGCTCACAAGAATGACTCATGTTTGCCTATGACAACAAAAATTAGCATTAGGGATCCAGACATCAGTACAATCGGGGCTCTCAGCAGGGGTGCACTTCCATTACCATGGAGAAAACTTTTCCATCTCAACACCCTCACTTTTTACCAACATTTTGTTAAATGATTTCCCTCATCTAAATAACATTGCGAGTATACTATTGAATATGTCAGGAAGGCAAAGCAATCTGCAAATTCTATGACAAAGTATGATATGCTGCATAAAAAGTAGGACAACAGACTGTGTTCTTGCCCTAACATCTTCACCAGCAAACTTCTCAACATTGGTTGTATAGAAAATGGATTTGAATTGGAATGGTTTTAGCATCAATACACAGAAGAGAATTTGCATTACATCTGCCTATCCACTGACTTGTTTTGCTGGTAAAACCTCCAACTTATTCATAGAGATGAGGAACCAATCGGTTCATTTGAACATCCTTTTCGGTTTCCACTTTTTCCAAGAGAGTGGCTGGATTACTTGCATCCATTTTGGGGCCAGTGACAGTTTACTACAGCTATTCAGGATTATGTAACATCTGGCCTTGATCATACTGCCCTCAGAAAAAACTCTGCCCATCTAGAAGAAAAAAAAACACAAAGCACAGTAGAGCAATTGTGAAGAAAGATAAACTGCTAACTCAAAGAAGACACCAGGACTAATTAAGTGTGCAATTTGAACTTTTTGACAGTGCATTAGTCTTGCAATTAGCATTAACCATAGCAGATGTCCCCAGCATCAAGCTTTAATTGAACATTAACTTCCAAGAACAATAAGCCTAAGAATTTGTTAATGCTTGAATGCACTGGAAAAAGCTTATTGACTTTCCTACAGCTGGTCAAGAGACCTATATTGCATAAGCAAGAACCTAATCTTCCACTGAGTTTACTGATGTCATATTTACCTTTAAAGTGCAACAGTTACAATGACAACACCTACTTATTGGTTGCTATACTAATGTATGTGTGCTCTATGTAGAGTCTTTGCTGCTGTGCGTACCTCCTATTTTGGTCATTAACGTATCAGTATGGAGGCATACTTACCTATATGTCAATCAGTGCAGCAATTCACCTTACTGTGCTACGTGACAGGGAAAGTAGTAAAACAAGTAATGGGGCAACCCAGTATCCCTAGGAACCCAGGCAGGTATATAATAAGAGATGAATAATGGTTCCCTCACGAAAAGTAGAAAGCCTTTACTTCTAAGGCAAAGAAAAAGTGTGAACAAAAATAGAACTCCAAAACCTTTCAGTGGTTTAATCAAGTACATGTATATTTGGATGCACAAGCCTGTGCAAGCTTCAAGTATATGCATTGCATAAACATAACAATAGAGTAATTGTGCATACAGACTGCAACAAAATGACAGTAGGTGCTCCTTGTGAACGGGCCGTGTTTAAGTGAGTAGTGCAGTATAGTGAGCAATAGTGCTCAGTGTTTTTCTTGTAAAAACAATAAGTTGACTTTAAAAGCTTGAGTTTTACCCTGGTCCCCAATGACCCAATAGGTTCTTCTTCTAGCAAGTGTTCATTTAAAGCCAACACATGCACATCAAAGTTTCGACCCCTAAGCATCAATTTGTTGCGGAGTCATCATCAGGACCCAAAAAGGTAGACACCTCATAGGTTATTACACTCCTGTAAGCATCACTCAGATATGTTAAATTAAGGTCCATCCGTATCTAGGATGGGCCGTAGCCACCAGTCGCTCCTAATCAGCGCCGCATCCCAGTCCACAGTTAGTTTTTCTCACCATGCCACCTCAGTTTGGACCCAGCCATATGCAAATCAGTCTTGACCCTGCTCCAGTGGAAACAGTCCAGCCGAAACTGCCAGGCCATACAGAAATACAAGCAACCCAGGACTGTTTTCACCCTAGTTAAGTCACATCAGTCAGGTATAGCTTGGCTCCCGTGATACAGTGTGCACGGGACCCATCTCTAGGCATACCAGTCCCACTTAAGGTGATACACTAAAGTATACAAAAAAGTGGTGGATGGAATGCTTGAATTAACTTTAGTCGCTGGTAATTACTTGGGCCGTATCCCAGTCCATCATTATTTAGCAAACTATGCCACCCCGATTGGACCCAGCATATGCATATCAGTCTTAACCTACCCAAATGGGAACAGTAAAAGCCAGGCCAGGTCCTCCCTGAACTGGAAAACGAGCAACTGAGGACCTGTTTTCTCTAGTTAGAGCTGATCAGCCAGGTATAGCTTGGTTTCAGTGACACAGTGGGCACAAGACCCACATCTGGGCATACCAGTACCACTTAAGGCGACACACTAAAGTATAAAAAAAAGTGATGGATGTAATGCTTGAATTAATCTCAGCCACTGGTAATTACTTGCACCACATCCCAGTCCATCGTTATTTTGCAACCCAGTTTAGACCAAGCTTTATGCAAATCAGTCTTGACCCTGCTCCAATGGGAAAAGTATAACATGCATTGCCAGGCCAGATCCTGCCTAAAGTAGAAAATAGGCAACACAGGACTAGTTTCACTCTAATTAAGGCTCATCAGCCAGGTGTAGCTTGGTTCTAGTGGCACAGTGTGTAAAGGACCCACGTCTGGTGTACTTGTCCCACTTAGGGCAACACCCTAATGTATACAAAAAAGTGATGGATGGAATGCTTGAATTAATCTCAGCCACTGGGGATTACTTGGTGTCGCATCGCAATCCATTGTTATTTTGCACACAATGACACATCAGTTTAGACCGAGCGATGTGCAAATCAGTCTTGTCACTGTTCCAATGGAACCCACATCTGAGTATACCTTGTATTTGTATTTGGAATTTATAAAGCGCATTGTGACCAAAAATGGTATCCTGGCGCTAACTAGACCACTATGTAAAAGGAGTTGGCTACAGAGAATCTGAGAAAGCTAAAACCCGGCTATTAGTGAGGAAAAAGCCAGGTTTTCAGACACTTTCTAAATTTTAGTAGGTTGGAGTGAAGTCTTAATGAGGCTGGCAATTTATTCCAGATCTGAGCTGCTTTTGCGGTAAAAGCACGTTCTCTTTGTCGGACTTTTCTAAATCTAAATTCTTGGACAAAGTTACAATTCGCTGAACGAAGGGGTCTGCCAGGAGTGTATTTCGTTAGTTTGGCCTGTAAAGGTTTTGGTCCTTTATTGTGTAGTGCTTTATGTACAATACAAAGCGATCTGACCATAATCCTCTCCTTGATAGGCAACCAATGAAGATCTCTCAAGGCATTTGTGGCAGATAAATATCGGGGTCTATTTAGTGTTAGCTTTGCTGTGATTATCTGGATGGGCTCTAGCTTCTTTATTAGAAAGACGGGGGCTCCTAGTAACAGGGCATTACAATAATCCAGCCTGCTTAATATTACACCTCGAGAGATCAGTGATCTAGCTTGAAGATAAAGTAGTGGGTATAACTTCCTGAGGGCATGAGTCAGTGCAAAGCAAGTCCCAGTGATTCTATTCAGATGGTTTTCCATAGTGAGGCCTTCGTCCAGAACTACCCCTAAGTTTCCTACCGCAGTTGAGTTGCTCAACGGAATATCAGTGGGCAGAGGCCAAAAGTTAGGAAATAGAGATACGGGAACTTTATTGGCTGGACAACAGAGAAACTCTGTTTTACTTCCATTCATCTTACGTGAGTTAGCATTCATCCAGTTAGATATGTCAAGGATGCATGCCTGAAAGTTGCACTGAAAATCGTCCTGTTCTTCGTTTAGTGATAAAATCAGCTGGGTGTCATCCGCATATTTAATCAACTTCATCTTGTGGGACTCAATAAGAGAGATTAAAGGTTTAATATAAATATTGAATAAAATTGGGCTGAGGGAAGAGCCCTGGGGGATGCCATTTGAGGTCATTCTAAATGTAGAAAAAAATGGGGGAACAGATACAGCTTGATAGCGGCCAAGCAGATAGGATTTTAGCCAGTTTAACATCGGGCCACCGACACCGACTGACATAAGTCTTGCTAGAAGAGTGCAGTGGTTCACTGTGTCAAACGCGGCTGACAGATCAAGGAGGACCGGTACAACTGATTGTCTGGTGTCTGTTATCCTCCATATTTCATCAGTGAATCAATATTGCACCTTCTCTGCTGTTGGCCCACTTGAAAGTGAGAGAGGCAAGTATTTGTCAAAAAGATTTTTCTAACAATATTAGACAACACAAGGAAGCTCTAAAATACTGTCTCAACTCACAGAATTCCTCAGAACTCTGTTGAGCAGCCACATTATTTTTAAGAGGTTTTCAAGAAACGTATTTTAACAACAAAATTACCTCAATCATGAACAACTTAAATTAGTACGGCATAAGGGGTCTTGACATGAATTCAAATGCTTGTTTTTATAATAAAAATAACTGGATTGTAAACACCTTTTTTAATGTTAATCTCAGATTGGTGCATAGAGTTATGAATTTTAATTGTCTGTTTTACTTTAAGTTGAGTGAAATGTAAATAGCTATTAATATGCCCTTACTTCTTTTATGTGAAGAGCTTAATTAATAAAATAATTACTTGCTTACTAAATGGAGCTTGTAAAAAGGAATACCAGAGAAACCAGGAGACACAAGACAGGGAATAGGAAAGCCTGGATTGGACTGTGGAAAGGAGCCAAAAGAGAAAGAGAGAGCTCCAGAAAGAAAGAGGAAAAGAGAGGTTCAGAGTCTGACTAATGGTATATTGCAGGATCCAAACTAGAAAGCAGAGAGCCACCAACAGGACCAGACCTGTCTCCAATACACGTCTGAGGTGGGTGACAGCTTGACTTGCTGTATTCCCTCTGGACAGCCACACACAAAGGAAGGTTAGGTGTGACTGAGAGCCTATCTGCATCCTGATGGCTCACCCTGGGCAGGAGAGGAGCTGACACTTAGACCTGAATAGGTAGTGTTCTGTCCCCGCACAAAGGGTTGATTACCCCCCTGTAGTTAGATAGGGATTGAAAGAAAGAACCTCTGTGCACTTCAAAGACCCTTCTCTGAAGTCACCCCCACTTCAAAGCCACAACTGGAATAAGTACTGGATCTCTGACCCCATCAAATCAGACACTTCTGGACCTGTAAAGAACCTCTGTCAGAAGAACTGCCATGCTGCTCAAGGACTGTAACTCTGCTAGACTGCTGCTCTCGAAGAACTGCTTCTGCTGTGCTGCCCTCCTGTCTGCTGCTCTCTGACCCTGCTGAGGGAGAGTTGGACTCTGCCTTAGATCCAGAGTTATCTCTGAGGGCTTGATTGCTTGCCTCATATTGCTTGATACTCAGTCATATCAAAGTCTCATCATCTGCTCCTGTGCATGGTCCATTGGAAGTGGACCCAGGTGCTTGCTCCAGTAAAATCAACACATCTCCAGTCTGCTTGTAGCAGAAACAGCGCATCGACCCTGTTGTGGGAGCAGAATCAGCATATTGCAGTTGGAAAAAAAGCATTGTCTTAAAGAACCGAGACATCGGAACAAACGTATCACTGCCACTTCATCGTGGGAAGATCAACGCATCCCTTCAACTGCGTGGAGAAACCGAGCGCATCGTCTACAGAACCAATACCTCTCAGCTAGGTGCATCATCTTCGGAACCAATGCATCGCCATCACTGCATGAAGAAAATCGACTCATGACCTTGACTGTAGGATCGGCACCAATGCATCGCTTGGCTGCACCCCGCGTTTTGCTGTTGCTACCAGGATTAAGGTACTGTGTTCAGCAGGCGAGCGTGGTTCCTGCATCCAGACTGTGCTTTATTGCAGTCGGCCTGAACTCTTGACTTTGCCGCAGTCCAGCGATACCAGATAACCCCCATAGATGCTTATTGCCTATTAGTGCTATTTTTAATTTTATTCTTTAAAAATTCATATCAGCGACTTCTAAACTTTAGATTTTTGTCATTTTGGACTTGTTTGATTCTTAAAAATCCTATCTATTTTTCTAACCTGGTGTGGAGTCTTTTTGTGGTGTTTTAATTCTGCTGCTGTGTGTTGTGTTGCACAAACACTTTAAACATTGCCTCCTAAGTTAGGCCTGCCTGCTCAGTGCAAAGCTACCAGAGGGTGAGAACAGGATAAATTATGGCATATGACTGACTTACCCTGACTAGGATTGTGGTCCATACTTGGACAGGGTGCATACCTTTGCCAACTCGAGACCTAATTTCTAACATTGGTGATCGGTGGGGAGGATAGGATTTGTGTTTGTACAGTACCATACAGTGTCTTAGTGTTACTACTCCATTCCTAAAACCGATTCAAACCTTTGTCAATTCGCCCTAATAGCTTTTTTGATTCTTTGCAAAAAAAAACATGTCTCTGTCTGGAGAAACAGCATCTGCACCTGTAAAGATAGAAGTTGAGCTGGCCAAGCTGGAGACCTAGAGGTACATACCTAAAATGAGGAGGGACTCACTCTTAACCCTGGAGGTGGGAGACCAGACACATTACACTGCAATGAAGGCCATTCTAGTCAGCATGTTTGGACTGTCCCATGAGAAGCATAGGCAAACATTCAGGGGCAGCCACAAGATCTTATCACCGACATGGCTGGATTTCTTAGATTATGCCAGCAAGGCACTAACGGGCTGGGTGAGGGACAGCAAGGTTGATGATTATTCAGGATTGCACATGCTTGATATTTGTTTTCCGGAGCTGCCCCAACACCTTTGTGGATAGAAAGCTGACTGACCCCAGGAATCTTGCTGAGGACCTACACATCTGGGTCAGCATCAGAGTATCCAAAATAGTACCTGGGAGTAACCCCAAAAAGCATGGTTCATGTTTACTCCAGGAGAGTGAGAGGGAGGTAAACAGAGACCCTGACAGGTTTCAGGTTAATGGGGAAGGAAAGGGTTCCCATTTCCCTACTGAGAAGAAGGAGGGAGGTTCTGGAGGGTGGTGGCCCAGAGGGCCCTATTTCCATCCTCACTGCACTGCTGTCTGTCCAAAAAAAAACACCCATGGGTGGGGATTCTACAGGAGTGGCAGGTGTGGCTTTAGGGGAACGTAGTCCCCAGGGGCAGGTCATAGACCATGCCATGATCTCCCTCAGCTGGGAGATAGACTCAGAGGGTGAGCTGATGATCCCTGAGGGTGGGAGACATCACTTCCACCAGGTGGAAGTGAATGGGGTCCCAGTCACTGCTCTGAGAGATACTGGGCTAGCCAGATCATGGTTGTGGAAAGGCTAGTCTCCCCAGAGCAGTACAACCACCAGGGGTGTAGGGTGACTCTGACACAGGGGCAGGATTTTTTCCACCATATGGCGCTGGTGTTCCTAGAGTGGGGTGGGGAGGTAACCCAGAAGATGGTCAAAGTTAGTCCCCAAATGCCCATTGACTGTATTCTGGGGAATGACTTGCATCCGTTGACTGGAGAACTAGGAAGGGCAGCTGCCACAGGTGCCCTGCCAGTTAAGTCTTCTGGGGTACCACTCCCAAACGGAGGGTACAGAAGCCCAGCTGGAGGGGTAGCGGGAGGAAGGATTGCCCCAGACTGATGTTCAGCCCAAGGGTACAGGCCCTGGGGTAAAGGGCCAGTTTCAGGAACTGATGGGAGGTGCGATGGTAAAAAGGTTGCAAGAAACTTGGGGCTACTGCCCCCACCCCTAGATGCCTGGGCATTTGTGCGCTTTATAAATGCACAAATCAAATCAAATCAATCATTTAAGAAAACCACAAAGGCCCCTTGATGGCCTGAGGTCTTGCTCTTAACACTGAAAGCTGTCAGTGGCTCCTGTAAGTTACTGTCCTGGTGGACAGAGTTTTCCTTGGGTTGGGGGCAGAAGTCAGACCCAAGGGGTGGAATGGACCACATCAGTTTGTTGGCCATGGTGGTACTGTCTAACTACTGGGATGCATCGGTGAGCAAGTTAAGGTTAAGTGCTACACAGATGGGGTCCACAGGTAAGGAGACTGATTCTCCATGTGTTTGCTCAGTGGCCCCATAGAGTATAGAGAGGGGGATCCAACTGGGTTCAGAGAGTCATAGAACTGGCAAGTGCACCTGTAGTAGTGAGTCATTGTACATGTTCTATCGCCCAAAACAGGGAAGTCCATCAAGGTATTGATTAGTCTGCCCTGGCTTTAGGCTGGAGGGGGGTTGTTTTAGAAAACGGACCTCTCTGAAGGGTCACACCAAACTTTTTGCCTTCTCCCTCCTCTTTTTCTGGCCTTCACTTTGTTGACCTTAGGACTCTAAGCACTTTACCACTGCTAACCACTGATAAAATGCATGTGCTTCTTTCCTAAACATTGGTACATTTGGTATCTCCACCATTGGGATGTTAATTTTTCTGTAAGTCCCTAGCAGAGTACACTACCTGTGCCCAGGGCCTGTAAATCACTATTGGCCTGAACTCTTGACTTTGCCTTGGTCCAGCGATACCAGCAAACCCCCAAAGATGCTTATTGCTTCTAATCGCTATTTTCACTTTTATTCTTTAAAAATTAATATATCGACTTCTACGCATTTAATTTGTGTTGTTTTGGTCTTGCTTTATTCATAAAATTCATATCTAGTTTCCTCACCTGGTGTGGAGTCTTTTTGTGGTGTTTTCATTGTGTTATGTGTATTGTGGTGCACAAATACTTTGCACATTGCCTCCTAAATTAGGCATGCCTACTCAGTGCCAAGCTACCAGAAGGTGAGCACAGAAGGTGAGCACAGGATAATTTATGATGTCTGACTGACTTACCCTGACTAGGATGGTGGTCCCTACTTGGACAGGGTGCATACCTCTGGCAACTCGAGACCTAATTTCTAACAAACCAGGATTGGAAATTGAAGAAAAACTAAATTTGCTAAGTGAAAATGTGGATAATGTCCCATACTGAGGTGAGTGCTGGTTTCCAAAAGGTCCTCATCAGCGGCACCTAGTGGTTGGACAGCAGAATCCCGACAAGCAGGACTCACTCCATGCTTGGCACCCCAAAGTGGAGATCCCAAGGGAGTGACTGCATAGCAGTATCCCCAAACTTGACTGCAGGCAAGACATGGTAAGGATAATAGGGCCCGTAAATGAGGATGAAGGAAAAATAACAAGGTTGGAACACACTCTCCCTTCGAAGGGCAGGTGACGAAGCACCCAGGTGCCTGCCTCTACTAGACACCAAAACAAACAGGCACTATGTAGGGAGCATGACCTTATAATGCGTCTCTTTGGAGGAAGGGGAATAGCTAGGACCTGTAGGTGCCTATCTCTGAATGGGTTGCAGTCATGGGCAAGGACTAGGATAAGGAAGGGCGACAACGTGATAATGCAATTTACTCTATTTGGAATTCACACCATTTTTATCTCATTGGCTCCAGCTGGTAAAAAACACGTGCTTCGCTTATTTGAAGGTCTGTCTCAAAATGCACCTATATCATACATATCGACATCTGACAGAACATCAACAGCTTTCAACTGCCAATTTTTCAGTATTCAAGTGCTTTTCGAGTTGTCACAAGGCCCATGACAATTAAGGACCAGAATTCATCCTTACTACCACACTTCTCGAGCACTGAGCTCGGCATCCTCTTTTCTTCTAAAAAATCACAATATCAGGGATTCTCTGGTAGGTGGCTACTCCTTTTGCCACCAAACAGGGAGAGCTTTGATTAAAATAAACACTTGGGACCTTTTTAAGAGAGCCTGGATTGTCCTAAATCCTAAGAAAGTGACTTCCCAAGTTTGCACCATGTGACAATATCCATTTTTGTATGTTCATCTAAAAAATGTTCATGTGCACTCTGACTCTTGAGGAGGAGGAATTAAAGGCCATTCAAGATCTTATTCTGTTCGAGCAGCAGGAGGGAGCACCACACACACGTGAAACACATTAAGGGGCATATTCTCAAGGAGCTATTGCCGAGTTATCGGCACTTTATCGCAGCCAAAGTCGCGATAAATTTATCGCCCCATTCACAAGCTGGTGCTAACAGCTGATACCACCAGTTTACTTGCGAAAGCATCTGCAAAAAACATCGCCACAGATGACCCCGGCAACTATCACTAATGAGATGCAGAGTAGGCGTTCCCGAGCAGAAATCCGCGACAACACCACACCTCAACATTCTCAACGACCAGCCACATCAGCGATAAGACCACAAAACAGGCGATAAGGCGCGTTAGCAACAGGAAATTAACACCTGCTCTGACCTGGTGTAAAGTCGGACGACAACCTGCACCATCAAAGGGAGCCCAGCCCTGAGCCACACATGAAGAACAACAGATGCCATGGAGCCACTCACCATGCATCCTGGAGCCCCGAGAGGGCAACAACACCCACAGCCACCAGCCCCAGGACCGCCCCCCCCGGATCCCTCCTCGGACCACCACAGAGGCAGCGCAGACAAAGACAGCGGACCTTCAGGAAATGCACCAGCCTCACAGACCTAACACCAGACAATGTCAATGCCCACTACAGGCTCAAAAGGACAACCATCCTCCGCATCCTGAACATCATTGCCCACAGGCTGATGGTACCAACACAGCGGACAACTAACATCCCTCCGCAGACAAAGCTGCTGGCTGTGCTGCACCTGTTGGCCTCTGGTACCTCCCAACCAACAACCGCCACAGTCGGAGGAGTCCCACAGCCAGCCCCATCCAAGTTCCTCACACCTGCCTGGATGCCATCATCAGCTAGGTACCCCAGTACCTATACATCCCCCACAATGCGCAGGAACAGCTGGAGACCAATCAAGGACTATTCCTCATAGATGGATTCCCGCATGTGTTGGGGGCAATCAACTGCACACATGTCCTACTTGTGCCCCCTGCCGACACTGCACACAATTACCGCAACAGAAAGCACACGCATTCCATGAACGTGCAGGCAACAGTGGACCACAGGGGACTCTTCACCAATGTCGTAGCCAACTACCCAGGCAGTGTGCATGATCCCTTCATCTTCCGACAGTCCAACATCAACCAGCGCTTCCAGGATGGCACCTATGGGATTGCACTGCTCGTTGTTAAGTACCAAATGAGCACACCACACACCTCAACTCCACAATCATGCAACTCACAACTCAGGCACTGCGCACGTCACAAAATCACATACAACATGCCAAACAACATGCCCACCCACCAGACACGACAGCACAACTTACTGTGGCAACCTTGGTTAGCCATGTACATGAGCCATCAACGGCATGGCACCTCAGCCACACAATAGCGGAATGTGGGGAGAGGTGGGAACCAGGCATGTGCGAAGGAGGCAAGTGACCCATGAATGAGAATGTACACAATGTCAAGTGTGGCGGAGATGTGCTGGACAGATTGCAGTATGCAGACCACAGACATATCCATGTCTACATGCACTGCTGGTGTTTGGAGTGTAGTGGACAGTGGACACAACCATGTCACCCCAGCCAGTGGGGAAGATCGCAGAAATGTAGCTTGTGACGTCCCCCCTGTAAGCGTGTGCGGAGTGGGCTTGTCCGGCGTACGCCAGGCCAGCATAGGGGTGTGAATAAAAAGCACGTAGCTCTGAGCGTGGTTCTCTTCCGGAATGCCCAACGTGTCTGCCAGGGCGGCACCTCCCACCCCGCCACGAGGCCGACGCCGTCGCTGTGAGCGGTGTGGACTGCGATCCTGTGCGCCTGCTGCACCCCGGGCCGCTGGTCCCCGAACCCGTCATGCCCGCCCCTGCGCAGCCAGGCCTCACTGCTCACCTGCCGACACCGGCGTGTGTCAAAGAGGGCCCACCACATGTCGTTGCAAGCTCCAAGCCCGAAGCCCGTGACCTTGGCAGCCTCCTCAGACCATCACGGCCTCCGCGACACAGGCCCGCTTTACTCCTTTCTCGTTGACGTACTCTACCGCTTCCTCCGGCCTACACAAGGGTCAAGTAGGTCACACATTTGGAACTGAGTCTTGATTATGCAATGGCAGAGTACACACTTTATGGCTGCGTTTATATTACTGTACTCCCTTCTATGTGGTGCCACCAACTCTGTGCATAGCATTCGAACTACACCTGTCTGTGGTCCCTTGCTGACTACTGCCTTCGGCCTACACTGCGGTCGAGTAGGTCACACATGTGGAACTGAGTCTTGATTTCTGCATGGCTGAGTTCATATCATTGTACACAAGGAGACGAGTAAGAGGAAGACGCGGTTCAGTCCGGAGGAGAAAAGGATCATCGTTACGGAGGTGATCGAACACTGCCGACAACTGCTCTGGTGTCACTAACTCTGTGCATCGCGGGCCAACGACACGTGGCTGTGGGCCCCTGCTGACCGCTGCCTCGGGCCTACACTGTGGTCAAGTAGGTCACACATTTGGAACTGAGTCTTGATTACACAATGGCCGAGTACACATATCAATACAGAGTTTAAATCACTATACTCCCTTCGATGTGGTGACACAAAGTATGTGCATGGCATCCCAACCACACGTGTCTGTGGGCCCTTGATGACTACCCCTTCGGCCTACACTGCGGTCGAGTAGGTCACACATTGGGAATTCAGTCATGATTCATTAATGGCAGACTTGATATCATTGTACTGGCCTCATCGCAGTTTGCATCCCCTTTCAGCTCCGGTGCCACCAAGTCTGTTTCCCGACATCCATGGACACTTTCTGGTTGAACTTTGGTGGCAACTGAGTCCATGGACTGGGGCTTGTCTTCATCATCATGTCGGTGATACTGACTTTGTGGCAAAAATGAGGCTGCAGCATTCCACTCCTCCATTTGCCGCTTCCGGCCGGCTTCTGCCCTCTGCATCATGCCCTGGAGGACGCCTTCCACTGTCCCCCGCAAACCTCCGCTACATTCACCTTCGACATCGACGAGGACCCGCTCACCTCGCGTGGCCCTATCTCACTGCACCGCAAGTCACCGTCCCGTGGCGGTGTGCCTGTGCCAGCCGCAGTGCATCCGGGGCCACTAACTCTGTGCAGCTCAAGTCATGGCCCCTGTCTGATAGCATAATGGATGGCCTCTGGGTCGATGGACTGGGGGTCATCAAGGCCATGTGTCTGTGGCCCTGTGCTGTCCGCTGCCTCCGGCCTCAACTGCGGTCCACCTGGGCTCACACATCAAATCGAGTCCTGACCTGCCCGGACGTCGCATCACCGCAGGATGCACACGCCACCACCGCCAGGACCAACTCCAAACAACAGGTGCCAGAGTCGGAAGTACCTTACTGCCAGACTATCAGAGTTGCTCACACCTGTCGTGGGTGCCATCATCAGCTTGATACCCTGCTCAGCTCTTCAGGTGCCACTAACTCAGTGCACCACATATCATGGGCCATTCTGCTTGCATGTTGGGTGAACACTGTACTTTCACCGGCTACCATCATGATGCTTCACAGTTGTTTCTGTTATGCTGGTGTTTTCTGTTTCCACTTTAATTGTGATCACTGTTCAAGTTGTTGCCAGCACCAACGACTCCATGAGGGCTGGCTTACACTCACCCCACACACATCCAGCACATGCGTCACTGTACATGTGACCATGCCAATAAAGGTGTCGAGCGCCCGTGCCCGTAGCCAGCTCAACGAACTATCTGAGTGTGTCCGTGTGCTCATGATGTATGCATTAGGGCCCCGGGCCCTACAACATTACATTGTGCCGTGTACAGAGGACGCAGCCATGTCACCGCAGGCAGTGGGTAAGACATTGCACATGTAGCTTTGTCGTCCCCCAATCAATACGTAAGAGGAGTGAACTGGGCCAGCATATGCCAGTCCAGCGTGGGGGTGTGGATGATTATCCCGTGGCTCTGGGTGTGGTTCAGTACTGGAAATGTGCAAAGGCATGTGTCTCTGTCGCAGTGTGGGTCTCCATTGGGGAGTGTAGGTGGTCCCTGATGGGACTTAGACACCCATGTATGTGATCTAGTTCGGCTTCCATGAGGTAGTACCCCACCCGCACATGTTCGGCCACCCCTTCTGGCAGTCTGACACCTGGCCTTGGAATGCGATGTGTGCTTCGGTGGGCTGCTGGGAGCCAGCCGGGGTGGTGGGTGCGTCCAGCTGTGTTGTCTGTGCAGGGGGTGGGGTATCCTCGATGCAGCGGTGCTGCCCTACTCCTGGAGGTCGATTGCCTAAGGAGTCCATGGACTGTAGTAGGGCGTCGGTGTCAGAAGTGTGGAGGTCCTCTTCAGCATCACTGTAGAGTTGTCTGGTCTGCTCTGCTGGAGGTGTTGTTTGTCCCTCCGCAATGTGAAGGGGAGATGCTTGTTGACATTGTGTTGGCATGTATGTTGACGCATTGTTCAAGTTTACATACAGACTGCATGACAATGTACATTGTGACTGTTTGGGAGGGGCGGGCTATTTGATGCGGGACAGTGGACATTTGGACTACATGACGTAGGTGAGGTTGTACACATACATTTGCATCTCACAGTTTCCTGCTATGTCAGATGTGATTGGCCATTTTCTATGCACAGGCGGACCCAGTTGTGTCCTCTGTTCTGCAGTGTAAGTGTTGCACTGTGTACCACATTGTCGTCCATGTGGATGTGCTGTCATTGCTATGTGTGTGTGCTGCATTGTGTGTGAGTCGCACCTGCAGCTGTGATTTTGCTGCCCCTTATCCCTTGGAGTACAGCACGGATTCCCCGGACTGCGCCTAGAATACCAATGAGATGCCATGGGTGATTTACTCCCCCGTGATTGATTCCATTAATACTGCAGCCTTGACTCCTTCTAACTAAACTTCACTTTACCGCTGAATTAATGCGGACCGCCGCCTGAGGGGTTGCAATCCTGACTTCACTTCATCATAGGTTGTCTCCTCTCCCCCCGTCCTGAGGAAGACCCGCCTGCAGAGGATTAAAACTACCCTCCATGCGCAAGGGTCGAAACGTCGACACTCTCCCCAAGTGGGCCTGTACCTAACTTCACCCTAGCCCTGCCCCTTTTTCACAGATGAATAAACTCTGTGCGCCATCAGGAAAAAGCAAACATTTGTTAATCCATGAGAGACAGGCCCAATTGTAAGACTGGTGCCACTGTAAACCACGACCAGTTTACTAAGGACATTATTATGTTAAATTGATTGTTTAGTTTATACTCTGATTTCCCTCCCTATATATCTGTTCTATTTCACAAGCACTCTTCTTCTTCACACTCCCCTTGGAGTAACCTCTTTTTCTGTTTTTGAAGCATTGTTTAAAGTGATCTGTTATAATAACTGTGAAATTAAACAGTCACTATTGGAGCTATTTATGGTGCTTGTGTGTCATTCTGAGGATATATTTAAATTGAATTGAGAAAGAGTTGGGGTACATTTATGACGCAATTTGATTTCTATGTGTACCATGTATATGGATTTTGACTTAATGAATACCTTTCAGAACTAAAAATCAACTAGAAGTAGTCTAGGACCATTGTTTTCTATACCGAACGTTACCCAGGTCCGTGGACTATTGTGGGTCACCCCATTATTTCATAATCCTTATCCCTTGGAGGCGGTGTGCCTTTGGCTTTTGTGCTTTTAAGGTGCTGTGATGTTGGCGACTTGGGTCATTTGTGCTCTTGGACGGTTTTTGTACTCTTGTGCATTGTTTGTCTGCAGATGTATTGTTGACGTCAGTGGTTGTTTGGGCACGTGAATGTGTCAGAGTGTGACCTGCTCCTTTCCGGATGTGGTCCACACTCAGCCACCTCAGTCTCGTGGCGTGCACAATGTCATGGTGATTGTACTCCAGCCATGCTGCTCGTCATGTGGTGTCACTTGCATTGTCAGTGTGGCTCTCACATACGCATCTTTGCTGTGTTTCGCACAGGTGCATGTGTGTGTTGTGTAATTGGTGATGTGTGGGGTGGGACCCCTTTGGGCACATGGTGGACGGGGGCCTACTTGATGTTTGTATGTGTGCTGCAGTGTGCCACGGTGATCAGGGACATGACCCAGGGTCATTGTGGGTGTGCGGTGTGATACACGTCGTTGTGCATGTGTGCCATTGTGCCCGTCCCCACAGTCCCTGTTTGTTACTCACCCTGTTGATGTTGTGTCAGGTCATGCGAGCTGTGTCCGGACTCCCGACTCCTTGCACCGTCTCCACACTGATGACTGTGGCCACCATTTGCACCAGCTCCTCCTGTGGCGCAGGACTCCCACCTCCAGTCGCCGTTGCTGCCTTCCTGTTGGCAGCGGGTTTCTGCTTGGTTTGGCTTTTCACATCGTGACAGCGCATCTTGGCCTCCTCGACACTCCGGCTGCATTCACGATGGAATGCCATTTTTCCGTCTGTGTTGCCAATGACACGGTGGAGGTGACGGACAGTTGTTGTTAGTGCTCTGTCACCTCCGTGACGATGATCCGGTTGTCATGTGGACTGTACCCCGTCTTCCTCTTCTCCTTGGCCTTCCCCGACCCCGAGGTTCCTTGCTGGTGGTCTGTGGGGCTTGTGGGGTTCGCGTTGACCTGGGCACTCGTCCCGGGTGCATCCATGTTGCTACGCAGTTTATTTTGTTTATGGTGTGTTTTTCTTGTTCAGCTTTTATAGTGCATTTTCCCGCATGATGCGTGGTAATTGCAGGCCTGTCGCTGGTTATCGCTGATTTTTGTATCGTGGTTGGCCTTAGCGCAACTTTATTCGCGTTCGTGTTTCGCATTTTTGCGGCGTCGCGTTAATTTTAACACGGTCATTTGACGCGTTATCGTGGGACTATCGCATGGTGCCGCCAGGTTGGGAATATTACGTTAACACGGCGTTGTTTTCCCGCGATAGACTGCGATATGCAAAGTTGCATTAAGCTAAACTTGCGGTGGTTATCACACGTTCTTGAGAATATGCCCCTAAATGTTTTCCCTATGCAAAGCACCAGAAGATATGTTCCACTTTAAGATCTATCTGAGATACAGAACGGTGGCCTACCCAGTCGATCTCAATGTATTCAACTAGGGCTTGGAACAGATCCAGGACTACACATATTTAGTCACATATTTATGACTTACCAACATACGTTTCTTAAACAGAACAAACATTGCAAAGTGGGTGCCAATATTATGAATATACAGCAAAAACAATTAATATTAAGCTAAAATTGGCTATGTATTAAGACAAAGAGTAGCAATTATGATGTACGGCAGGCACACCAATAGATAGATAGATGGATGGATAGACAGATAGATAGATAGATAGATAGATAGATAGATAGATAGATAGATAGATAGATAGATAGATTGAATTACCAGTTTACAATGTTTGTATTTTTTAAATGTTTCGCTAACTGTGCAGCAGATCGCTTGAGAGCGATTTCGGTGACTTAATCAGAAAACAAATGTAAGACAATAATCATTTTTGTTATCATTATGCTGTGTTGTGAAGCTCTGCTAGACATAAACCAAACCCAACAAAGGCATAATTTCCAAATTGAAATTGAGATTGCTTGTTAGTCATTCAGGCAAAAAGGTTTGTAGTCACACTTTACAGTCAATCAGACATTGAAAAAACAAGCAATGAAGAAATAATGACACAATATTTAGGACAGTCACTCTAGGGATTATAATCGGTACAGCCACCATCCATTATAAGGGGCGATTCTCCAGGGACAAAAGTAGCCAGCACTAGGAGGTCTGTCCTTAGGGCTGCAATAATTAACAGTAGGAGTAATTAACATAAGAAAGATGTGCTGCCCTCAGAGCAGCGGTACATCATCATAGAGGTGTGCTTTGCCCTGGGAGCAGTATATTCTGCCCCAAGGGCCGCTACTTTAGGAATGGCAATCACTACTACCCTGAGGCTAGGCTTAAACTAACACAGTGGGTTGCATTGCGCTAGGGGCAGAAGCCATCACCAATTACAGTACATGCTGCACTGGAGGCAGCTAACACTAGGAATGGCTAATACTGCCCTCCGGGCAGCGGCAAACTAACATATTGGTTGACGCTGCTTTTGGGGGAAGAAGTCACCAGCAGTGGCAGTATATGATGCCCCACTAGCAATGGCAGGCAATATTGCCCTGGGGGGTGCTGTAAACTAATACTGTGGTCTGTGCTGCCCTGGGGGCACCAGCCACAGGCAATGGCAGTACATTCTGCACCAGGGCAGCTGGCACTAACAATGGTTGTCAATACTGCCCTGAGCAAGATTAAGTAACATAGTCATTTGCACTGCTCTGGGAGCAGCTGCTAACAGCAATGGCAGATTATCCTGCCCCAGGGGCAGCCTGTACTAGCAGTGGCAGTCAATACTCATTTGCACTGCTCTGGGGGCAGCTGCTACCAGCAATGGCAGGATATGCAGAATATCCTGCCCCAGGGGCAGCCTGTACTAGCAGTGACAGTCAATACTCATTTGCACTGCTCTGGGGGCAGCAGCTACTAGCAATGGCAGAAAATGCTGGCCTGGGGCAGCCAGTACTAGCAATGGCAGTCAGTACTGCCCTGGGTGTAGCAGCCACCAGAAATAGCAACATATGCTGCCCTGGGGACAGATCAATCTAACAATATCAGTCAATATGCCCTGAGGGCAACAGTAATCTACATAGTGCTGCCCTGGGGTTAGCTGACACTAGCAAAGGCAGTTAAATTTAACCTGGGTGCAGTTGTAAACTAACATAATGGTTTGCGCTGACTTAGGGGCAGCAGCCACCAGCAATGGTAGTATAGACTGCCATGGGGCAGTTAAGGCTAGCAGTAGCAGTCACAACAGCCATGGTAGCATCAGTAAACTAACACAGTGGTTTGTCCTGCCCTGGGAGTAGCAGCCACCACCAATGGCAGAATATGCTGCCCTGTGGTTAGCTGACACTAGCAAAGGCAGTTAAATCTAACCTGGGGGCAGTTGTAAAATAACATAGTGGTGTGCACTGCACTGGAGGAAGCAGCCACCAGCAGTGGCAGTATATGCTGCTCCTAGACAGCCAACACTTGCAATGAAAGTCAATGCACTGGGGTCAGATATAAACTAAGAACATGGTTTGCCTGGCCCTGGGGACAACGTTCACCAGCAATGGCAATATGTGCTGTCCTGCCAGCCATCACAGTGAGTACTGCCCTGGGGCAGCATCAAAATAACATAGTGGTTAACGCTGTGGCAGGGCCCACCAGACATGGTAGTATATACTGCCCAACAAGCAATGGCAGTCGGTACTGCTCCGGAAGCAGCAGTAAACTAATAAAGTAATTTGCGCTGCCCCGGGGCAGCAGTCATTAGCAAAAGCAGTATGGCAGTCAATACAGCCCCGGAGGGCAGCAGGAAACTATCATAGTGGTGCACAATACCCTGGGGGCAGCTAAATAGCAATGGAAATATTTGCTCTCCTGGTGGCAGTAGCCACCTCTCTTTACAGTGAGTGCTGCCCAGAGTGTAAAATGAACCAGGCATAGCTGGGTGCTGCAATGGGGCAACAATAACCAATATTAGTTGTATGTGCTGCCCTCAAAACAGCTGACACAAGCAATAAAAGCCAATACTGACCCTGTGGAAGTAGTAAACTATCATATTGGTGAGAACTGCCCTGTGGGCAGAAGCCACCAGCATTGGCAGTGTTTGACGCCCCGGGGGCAACTGACACCAATACCATTTAATGATGCCCTTAGGGCAGGAATAAACAATCATATTGGATTAAACTGCCTTAGGGACAGCTGACATTAGCTATAGTAGTAAATTGTGCCTTTGGGGCAGCAGTAAATTATCAAAGTGATGCACAGTGCCTTGGGGAAGCATCCATCAGCAATGGTAATATTTGCTGCTTTGGGGGTAACAGTCACCACCCAATATAACAGTTTCTGCCCTGCACACAAAGGCAACCAGCAACAGGAGTGTGCTGCCCTTGTCATGCAAATAATTACAGAAACCCATAAAGATCCAGCATATGCCAAGGGGAATTGGTTTCTAATTATAACAACAGTGCGGACGGCAAGCAATCTGCTTTCAGAAGTTCCACGGAAGGGGAGAAAAATCATTTTGTGAAAAATGCAAGGTCAAGTTATGTACGATCATCTTAGTCTGACAATGATGCTAGTCAGGCTAGTCTTGTGCTAGTCCTATTCTGTGCAAGAGCCTACTGGAATGCCCTCATTTTAACATACATTATCAATGTGTTTTTCAAATCCGAATCTTCTCTGCTGTCCTGATTTCAGAGGATGGTCAGTGTGAATTTCAAGAAAGAAAACTAGAATGTTTCGGGATACTATGGGACAATTTGTCCAAAGAATTGTTCTCGTTGTTCTTGATTATTTACCAGTAAACAATATTATATTTCATAGAATGATCATTCTTTCAGAAAAGACTGTGCATGGATGACCACTGCATGGCCTTGTGCATGCTTGGAAAAATGACAGGATCAGAGGGAGTCACATGTATATGGTCTTTCATTGTGTTACCCACACTTTATATTCAGTGAGAAGCACTGCATTCAACCATAGAACTTCATCTTAGCTTCTCTAACTTTTCTATGTGTACCATGGTGTATGTTGTGCCTTTTTTGTCATGATGGTTGGCTGTTTTATGAGGTTGTATGGTAAGAACAGGCTAGTGGCATTAACATGTTTCCATGGAACACAACCAGCCTGAAGTGTCTGCAGTGTCCAACTCAGTCACATAATAGGACTAAGCTGTGACTGCCCATGTTGTTAAGAAGACATGTTACTCTGAATGATGTCAATTGCAGATGACACTATGTTACCCAGAGAGTAAATCCTGGTGGATAGAGTAGTCATTCCATTATCTACTACTGCCAGAGCACTTTCTAAATTTGCCCTGTCAATTTTGCGCAATGTCTCAGCAGCTTCCTGCTGTGAAATGTTCCATACTTCGTTGTATATTGCATACAGAAAGCACTGTTTGATGTGGTCTTCGAGGACCTATTGCAAAGTCCTGTAACCCCATGTCATGAGAAAGAAGGGACAAGTGTTGTTTCACCTCAGACAATGTTGAGGTTTTTAGTAAATGTAGGCATATCTTCCCAACACTGTAAGTTGTTACCACCCCGAGTTTTGTGTCTGCAGATAACGTGGGTCGGGCCTACTGATCTTAAACCTGCCAGTGTCACTAAGAAAAAGAGCAGGACATCCATTAGTGGCTAACAGCCACACTAACCATCCCTCTTGATTGGTATCTGAACAAATGTGCAAGCCATTGCGAAGCATGATGTCTAATGTTCCCTCCATGTCATTTGTGAATTGTAGCCAGTTTGCAAATCGTGCAAATGTGGGAATGTTTAGTGCATTTAAATCTTTTATCATAGCCAAGCCAAGACATGATGTTTGCTGTACAGTTTTGTTCAGGAAAATCATTTACTGTAGTATAAGGCATGCTCTAAATAAAGCCTTGTTCCCCTGAACCTGCCAATCTTTACTTTCCCAAATGGATTTAAAATCAACATTGTCTTTCCAAAAGTCGAACCCTTGTATAAACTGCTGGCAAATGAAAGATGCAGAATATATCAGTTTGGTGCTAGTGAGCATAGTTTTGTGAGCCCATGAGGGTTTGATTTACAATAATAAGACTCTGGGTCAGCTGTAATATGACCTGAAAAATATGCAAACGCCTGTGCAAATGCTTTTGAGCTACCCCTTGGTGGTGTATGGCAGTGTTACCATTGGGTGTAATTAAATACTGCACATGGAGTACTTTCTTTATGCAGGAAATGGTGACCATAATGGTGAAAACAGAACAACATTCAGTGGGTCTAAATATATCACAGAATACCTTATCCCAAACAATTCCATCCGGAACTGGAACAACAGAAATGTTCACCAGGGAAAGGTCTCTTCGCACCTTGTGTGATGAAGAATGTGTTTTTTAAACCAAGTTCAACAGCAGAGTGCTCTGGGAGACAGTGTCTGTTCAGAATCAAGAAAAAGTCTGTCAAATAGGATGTATGATGAAACCACGAATTCCATCAACACGCATAACCTTTACCACGCATGATTTTACAATGATTATGCCTTTACCACACATGGTTTTACAACGAATTTCATTGTAAAAGTATGTATGGTAAAGGCATATGTGTGGTAAAGGTTTCACCATTCAATATAAGTATTTTACAGGTAAATATAAATGCTTTCTCTCTCTCTCTCTCCACCAGTTCCGGTTTAGGATTATGCCAGACTGTCTCACGGGCGGTCCGAGTTCAGGCTACCGGGGGCCCCAATTTTCATTCCACACGTTCTCCGCTGATAGGCAGAAAGTACTCGGACACTCCGATATGCTCAATAAAGTTTTAATAGCTGAAAAACGACGCGTTTCGGCTTTCGCCTTGCTCATGCTTAAATCATTGAGCCAGGCGCTGCAATCCTCCGTGGCCGAGGCAGCCGCGTATTAACATCCTCCAAAGTTGCCCCAAAGCTCAAGGACGCCACTCCTACGGGAGAGAGTTCAACTGTTGAACTCTCTCCCGTCTGGCTCAATGATTTCAGGACTGAGGGGCTGTAATGGAATGGCAGCCCGATCGCAGCACGGAGGAGAAATTGATTTAAAACTGCACATTCTTTCTCGAGGCCCACTGGAGGGCTGTAAACATTGTGAGAACATTGGGGATGTTGTAACTTTGGACAAATACATGGACCCTACTGAGGGAAATATCGGCACTGCAACACCCAGCATGCTATTCGCTGGAGAGTGCATGCTAATGGAAAAATACGTTTGCAGTGTGTTCTCCATGGTTTGTTTTTGCCCCGCCCTATGATTAAGGTGAAGTGTCACCGAAACGCGTCAGGGACTGTTAAATTAATTGAGAAAGGGTGCGCAGTTTTTTTAATAAAAAGTTCTGTTGAACTCTCTCCCGTAGGAGTTGCGTCCTTGAGCTCTGGGGCAACTTTGGAGGATGTTAATACGTGGAGGCCGCGGAGTATTGCACTGCCTGGCTCAATGATTTCAGGACTGCGGGGCTGTAATGGAATGGCAGCCCAATCGCAGCACGGAGGAGAAATTGATTTAAAACTGATTTAAAACTGCACATCCTTTCTCGAGGCCCACTGGAGGGCTGTAAACATTGTGAGAACATTGGGGATGTTGTAACTTTGGACAAATACATGGACCCTACTGAGGGAAATATCGGCACTGCAACACCCAGCATGCTATTCACTGGAGAGTGCATGCTAATGGAAAAATACGTTTGCAGTGTGTTCTCCATGGTTTGTTTTTGCCCCGCCCTATGATTAAGGTGAAGTGTCACCGAAACGCGTCAGGGACTGTTAAATTAATTGAGAAAGGGTGCGCTGTTTTTTGAATAAAAAGTTCTGTTGAACTCTCTCCCGTAGGAGTGGCGTCCTTGAGCTCTGGGGCAACTTTGGAGGATATATATATATATATATATATATGTGTGTTCATATATATTCAGTTAAAAACCTAAGGTTACAGGGACGTTATAGTTAGCCTCACATTTCACTCATACAAAACCATAGAAATTCAGCAGTTATAGTTACCTCAGTTAACTATAACTTACGCCCCGTAATGCACTGGTTATGACCTCACATATTACATCACTCATGACATGGTCAGTGACATCACTGATGACATCACTGATGACATCATACTGTGAGTGTACATTTTCAAAAAGTTTTTGAGAATTAAACATACATACTAAGCTACAGCAGAAGCTAAATTACTATTTTTCTGTACTAGTAATTAGTTATACTATTTCTAACATATCTCATCTGAGTGGTTGTGTGACTGCCTGTATCAGTGTGTGAGTGGATATCGGAGTGGCTGTATGGGTGTGTGAGTGGGTGTGTGAGTAACTGTACGGATGTGTTAGTGGGTATGTCGGTAGCTTTATGGGTAAGTGAGTCGGTGTGTAAGTGGCTGCATCGGTTCATTAGTGGCTGTGTGGGTGGCTGTTTAGATGTGTGAGTGGGTGTGTAAGTGGCTGTACGGGTGACCGAGTGGCTGTGAGAGTGGCTGTATGGGTGAGGGAGTGTGTGTGTGTGAGTGGTTGTATTGGTGAGTGAGTAGCTGTTTGAGTATGTGTATAGTTAAGTAAGTGGGTGTGAGTGGCTGTATTGGAGAGTGAATGTCTGTGTGAGTGGCTGCAAGGGTGAGTGAGTTGCTGTGTGAGTGGTTATATGGGTGATTGAGTGGGTATGTGAGTGGCTGTAAGGGTACATGAGTGGGTGTGTAAGTGTCTGTATGACTGGATGTGTGAGTGGCTGTATGATTAAGTGAATGGGTATGTGAGTACCTGTATTGGTGAGTGAGTGGCAGTGTGAGTGGCTGTTTGGGTGAGTGTGTGGGTATGTAAGTACTTGTATGGGTGAGTGAGTGGTTCTGTGAGTTTCTGTATGGGTGATTGAGCGGGTATGTGAGTGACTGTAAGGGTACATGAGTGGGTGTTTAAGTGTCTGTATGACTGGATGTGTGAGTGGCTGTATTGGTGAGTGAGTGGGTATGTGAGTGGCTGTATGAGTGAGTGAGTGTGTGAGTGGCTCTATGGATGAATGATTGGTTGTGTGATTACTGGTATGGATCTGTGAATGGGTATGTGAGGGACTGTGTGGCAGTGGGAGAGGGTGTATGAGAGGTTCTATGGGGGTGTGAGTGAGTGTCTGAGTGGTTCATTGGATGATGTAATCAGTGATGTCCTTTGAGTTGTCATCAGTGATGTCATCAGTGATGTCACTGACCATATCATGAGTGATGCTAAATGTGAGGTCATAAGCAGTGCATTGAGGGGCATAAGTTATAGATAGCTCAGTTAACTATGACTTCTGAATTTCACTGGTTTTGTACGATTGAAATGTGAACCTAACTATAATGTGCCTGAAACCTTTGGTTTTTTCAGTGTATTTCTAAGGTTTTTTAAATTCTATTTCCTAATTATAATGTCTCTGTAACCTTTGGTTCTTCTGTGAATTTCTAAGTTTTTTAAAATTCTATTTGCTAACTGTAACGCCCTGTAGCCTTTGGTCTCTTAAGTGAATGTCTAAGGTTTTTTACCTGTCTTAATGGGCCTGTCAGTGGGTGTGTGAATGTCTTAGTAGGTCTGGGAGTGGTTGCCTAAATGTCTCACTGGGTGAGGGAGTGAGTGGGTGAGTCTCTGAGTGGGTATGTAAGTGGATGCGTGAATCAGAGTGGGTCTCTGAGTGGGTCTGTAAGTGACCGTGCGGCACCCCTCTCTGGGCTGATATCGGCCTCAGGGACCCCATTCCCCGGGTCCCAGCCACTATGGAATGGGGGAGAGGGGCTGCACAACCCCCATCCCCTGGCTGATTTTGGCCCTGGGGACCCCATCCCCCAGTGCCAGGTCATTATACTATATATATATATATGGAGAGGGGGGCCACATAGCCTCCCTACCTGGGCAAAGTGGCCCCCCTCTCTGGGCCGCTTTTTGGCAGAGGGACCCCAACCTCAGGGGCCTGGCCTTTATACTATTGGGAGGCAGGCCATGCCACCCCCCTCTCTGGGCCGATTTTGGTCTAGGGACCCCATCACCCGGGTCCTGGCCTTCATTGAATAGGGGAGGGGAGCCGTGCAGCCCCCCTCCCTGGACTGATTTTGGCTACAGGGACACCATTCTCTGGGGCTCAGCCATATCTTCTGGGTGTTAGTAAAGCGCAGGAGCCTGCACTGCTATTTTTTGGCTGGAGCTGCCGCGGATACAGTGCGGCTCCCATAGAAAAAAAAGCTTTTTTGCTGTGGCGGGGTCCTTCTAGGACCCCACCACCACATCTATGGGGTCATGGCATTTCTACCTTGCCCCCTTTTCTTTTTATTAAATGGTTTCTTCTCTGGTCCAACAGCTGCCTTTATGCCAACTTTATTGTAATTCCGTTCAGCGGTTCAGGCTGTAGCTGTGTCTGAAGTCCCTTTAGGAAATTGCAAGGGGAAAATGTGTTTTGGGACCCCCTTTTTCTTTACCCCTGCTTGACGAATCACCCCAAAACTTTCAAGACAGCAGCTGAAGTGTAAAGTCAAAATAGTATAAACTCAATACAATACCCTTGCTTGTTTAGAGTTTCCCCACAAATTTTGCAAAAACGAAGCAGAGAACTCTGGGTAGTTTCCATGTTTATCTGCTCATTTAAAAGCCTATCTTTCTAACAAAGATTTTAAGCATAGCATTACTACAGTACCTTCGACTCCGAGCTAGAAAGGGGCAAAGTCTTTTGACATTTATACAGCAAAATCTTTAAGCATAGGATTAGCTTGTGCCATCCACACTGAGCTGTAAAATGACAAAAACCTTTTACCACTCCATGCACCTCTCTGAAGATCTGCAATGACAACCAAACATGTGTCTGGGGTTGCTTTTGTTCTTTCCAGGTTGGCTTGGATGGTGTTTTGCCAATCCAAAGCTGGTTCAACCCCCCGCCCTCGCCATGCACATTTTTCTCATCAATAATTTGACTGCAAATGTTACTGTGATATTATCAATGATGTCATCTAAGATGTCATGAGTGATGCAATATCTGGGGTAACTAGCAGGGCATGGTGAGGGCATGAGTTATAGTTACCTTAGGGCATGAGTTATAGTTACTTGAAACAGCTCTAACTATAAAAGCTGAATTTATGGACTGGCATTGTGCCGCCTCCATCCAAGCCTGCTGTTCCTGCCCCTCTCCTCCTTGTCATCCATTGTCCAAGTCCATGCCCATGCTCCCTCATTATAGCCCTGTGTGGCCATTGTTCTGCCACTGCCCTTCCTGCCTGCCCTGAACAGTTAGCTTGCTGCCCCATCCCACTCCTCTTTACCCTCTGTTGTCCCAGTCCATGCACTAGCCCCCTCCCTCCTGCCCTGCATGGTCTGATGTGCTGCCACTACTCTTCATTTAGCTTGATGTCCCTGCCCACCCCTTCTGCCCTCTGTGAGAATTTTATGCCCCATCATTGCCCTCCTGCTTAGCCTCTGAGCTTAGCTTTCTGCCCCAACCCTTCTTCCCCCTGCCCTTAAATGTCTGTGTGCATGCCCCTGCTCCCTCCTTATTGCCCACCATGTTCCATGGACCTGACGCTGCCCATCCTATCTACTCTGAGTGTTCTGTTGAACTGGGACTGTCGCTGCCTCTTCCTAGGATGGTCAGATGGCTGCCACCTCTACCCTGCCTGTACGAGTTCATGCCCCTATCCTCTCCCTCCTGTCCTCCATGGTCCGTTTTGCAGCCACTCCCTTCTGCCTCTATGCTCTGTTGTGCTACAACTGATCCTCCTGCCTGCCCTGCATTGTCTTTCATGAAGCCCCTTTCCCTGCCCTCTCTTGTCTATGTCCAGCCCCTGCCTCTCCCTTCTGTCCCCGACGGTCCTTTGTGCATGCCTCTGCCCCCTCCCTCTTGCCCACCATGGTAATTGTGCTGCCATTAACCCTCCCATTGTCATGCATGGACTTCTCTGCTGCCACAGCCCCTTCCATCTGCTCTGTGTGGTCAACTTGCTGCCCCTGAACCCCACCTTGTCTCCGTTGTCTCTGTGTATGCAATTAAAGTCTCACTGTTGCCCTCCCTGGTGTGTTGTGTTTCCAGTGCCCATTCCGCTTGCCCTACATGGCCAGCTTGCTTCTCTTGCCCTGTTCCCTTGCCCCCTTCTCTCTGTTTTCCATGTGCAGACCCCATCCCCTCCCCCCGTCTTGTCTGGTCCATTGTCGTACCCCTGTCCCCTCCCTCCTGCCCTTCATGGTCCATTATGCTGCAACTGTCCCTCTTGTCTGTCTGGTATAGTCAGCTTGCTGCCCTTGTCTCTTTCCACTCTGCTCTCTGTTGTCCATGTGCATGGCCCTGTCCCCTCCCTATTGCTTTCCATGGTCCAGTGTGCTGCACTGCCACCCTGCTTGCCCTGTGTTGTGTATTGTGCTGCTGCAACCCCTGACACCTACTCTGTAAGGTCAGTTTGGTGCCCCTGCCAATCACCCTCCTGCCCTCTGTTTTCTGAATCCATGTCCCTACCCCATTCTCCTGACCGCCGTGATACAATGTACCATACTTGCCAACATTTTGAACTTGGTAAGGGGGAAATTGTGGAAAAAACATCCAGGGGAATTGATTTTCCCCATTGACTTACATTGAAAAAGAGGAGATTTTAGGCAGGAGGCCGAAAAAATATAAGCCCTTTTGAGCCTAAAAACATTGGGAGTCTCCTGCCTGAATTTGGTCTGTTGGCATGTATGGTTGTACTGCCACTGCCTCCTCCTTCTGCCCTCAATGGTCTGTTATATTGCCACTATCTCTCTTGTGTGTCCTGCATGGTTGGTTTGTTGCCCCTGCCTTCCTTAACCCTGCTCTCCATAGTCCGTTGCGCTGCCACTACCCCTCCCAACTGCCCAGCATGATCAACTTGTTGCCTGTGCACCCTCCTCCCTGCCCTCTATTTTCCGAGTCCGTGCCCCTGACCTCTGCCTCCCAAAGTATTCTAATGAGCAACTAGATTGCTAACATTGCATATTTATTACAAAAGTGTGACACGCCTGACGTCATCTTGATGTAATAAAAACTTCCATACCTAAAGCATTTCCTTTAGAAATTATAAAAACAAGAGGGTTGTTGTAACGAGAAAGTCCATTAGCCAGGTGTATAAAACAGGATAAGTTTATTCAGGCTTAGTTCCAGGGTAAGTTAGGTAGAAGAAGATAAGTAGATGAAAGCATAGCCCCACCAGGAGCAGCCTCCCTGCTGCTCAGCCTGCATCCACCAACTGACACTCCACACATAAACAAACACCCAAGCATTCCGTGACTTCATCACACATTCCAGCATTCATCCTGGCTGAGCAGTAGGGAAGAGATAACTACAGAAGCGGAATGACAACAAGTAGTTTATGACACATCCTCTTTCCTTAGGGAACTAAAAACAGAAAAGTAGTACAAGAGTATAAACGTCAGAGTAGAAACGTCATTATAAACACTCCAGAAGAAAAGATGGAAGAAACATTCTAGAGTATACACATATGAAATGTACATATAACTATAGGTAAAATATATCAGTGGAACATTCCACGATATAAATGCAAAGTAAACATGCAAGCCCCATCCCCCTCCCTTGGGGAAGCACAAAATTGCGAGGGCATGACTTGGGGACACTCACTGCCCCCACAACCTCCCCGCAAATGGGTACACTCTACACTTGAAAACATGACTGGGCGCTAACCGCCCCCACAACCTACACTTAAAAACTGAAACGGAGCACTCACCGCTCCCACAACCTCCCCGCAAATGGGTACACTCTACACTTGAAAACATGACTGGGACGCTAACCACCCCCACAACCTACACTTAAAAACAGAATCGGCGCACTATCGCTCCCACAACCTCCCCAGAAATGGGTACACTCTATACCATTGGAAACTTGAATTGGGAAAACTTGAATAGGGAACACACGCTCCCACAACTTACACGTAAATGGGTATGCACTCTGCAATTAAAAACTTGACTTGAGCACACACTGCTGACACAATAACTGACCTCCCCATGGCAGGGTACACCAAACTCAACCTCCCCATATCAGGGTACACCATAGGGTATATGTCACCCTAGAAAATGGACCTCCCCATGGCAGGGTACAACCTCCCCATACCAGGGTACACCACAGGGTAAAGTGAATAAGGGCACTATAGGCCAACACAACAACTGACCTCCCCATGGCAGGGTACCTCGTAGGGTATACGTCACCCTAGAAAACTGGGCACTAACAATCCACACAACCTCCTCATACCAGGGTATACCGCAGAGTAAACATCACCCTCGAAAACTGAATAGGGGCACTAACCGCCCCCTCAACCTCCCCATAGCAGAGTACGCCGTAGGGTATACGTCACCCTAGGGAACTGAACTGAAACATTAATCACTCTACAACTGTAATGTCCTAGAAGCAAAACATGACCACAAACACACTCACACAAATACAGGACATGCATTATGATGACAAGCATTAAAATAAAAAGTAAAGTCTTAAACTCCGGTGAGCGGTCTCTCACCCGAAGTCCTCACCAAACGAGAAACCCTTGTTTATGAATTAGGTGAAGGAGTCACCAACCAATCCGCAGTGACGCATGTAGTTGAGGGTGCGCTGTGACACCTCAAAACTGCAAGTGAAGTCCAGTGTCCACTGTATGCTGAAAGACTTGAACTGACGAACTAAACATCAGAGGTTCGCAGGGGAGTCAATCTAGCTTGCAGGAATGTTGCGCCTGTTAGAGTAGCGTGTCCTCAACCTTGAAGTGCTAAGACAGACCCTAAAATGACGGCACGTTGGCGGCGTCACCCCGGATGGCTCCCGGCACGTAGGTGCTCCAAAAGCGTCCCCTGTCAAGTACACCCGTCATAGAAGATCCCTCGATGAACAGCACGTCATGCAGGATCACACGAAGGCACTGCAGGTGAGGTTGCGCGCGCAGTGGCAAAATCAGTTAGTTTAGAATTAATGCACGCGCAAAGTGTAAGCGTGCCAAACAGAGCTCGTGCCTCAAATCAAATGGCAATAGAGCGGTTGAAGAGACCAAACAGGTCTCAACTGTGGTCAAACAATAATAGACGAAAACAGTCTCACCACTGTTGACTTCACACGCTACCGGTGCAGACTGCCTCCGCAGCACTTGATCAGCCACAGGTGCTTCTCTTCACACTCCACTGGGTCAAAGACCAAAAAGATTAAAGTACAAAATCATGTTGATGGGTTGCCATGGACAATGTCTGAAAGTGCCGATATTGATGCTGGCACTTTCCCAAGAACAGACTCAGACTATGCTCGCAGGGAAGAAAACAACACACCTCCTCTGTAGAGCCTGCCAGAATGCACCAATACTTCTGGTTCCTCGCAAGCAAGCGTTAGTTACGACAACAGAAGTAACGCTAGACCTTATATGTAGCTGTGGAATAAACCGGAACAGCATCTCTTCAGCATCAAGTCCTCACAGCAGGATGGCAAAGAGATCCACGGTAGGCTGTTGGAAAACCAGAAGTTCAAGGTTAAACGCCCACGGCTGCAGGCGGTCCAGATTGTAGAGGACACCGGTGGGGCTTAAGTGGCGTTTCCTTGAAGTTTCACTTGTCGAGTTTCATTGTCTTGAGAAGAGTCCTTAGTTCCTTAGTTCCTTTACGAGTTTCAATGCCTTGAGAAGAGTCCTTAGTTCCTTAATTCCTTTATACACAGTCTCTTTCCTCAATGCGTAGGTTCCTTAAAAAATCGTCGCCAAAATGTCTTATTCCCCTGGATGATTAGTGCTTTAAAAATTTTAAATTACTTATTTTCTCAGTTCTCAAATAGCAGCAAAGCACTTTTAAAGTATTTGCTATCTTGATGTTTTTTATCCAGTTGATTACTTCATTATATGTTACACTTAGGGGAGAGAAGTGGTGTATTAGGCCAGAGCTGCAGACTTTGCAACTGGGGAACCAGGTTTGAGTTTTGGGGTCAGCTCAACATCCTGTGATTCTGGGCAAATCACTTAATCTCCCCATGCCTAAACCCAAAATGAATGCGTCCTTGAGTATTGTAACTGATGCTCATGTAAAGTACTCCAATACGTTGGGGCTCACATCTGCGTTATATAAAACTTCAAAAAAACAAAAGAATTAAATATTTTGCACACTTCTGTCATTGGGCTATACTTGGGCTACATTTGGGTGATAGTTGTGCTATACTTGGGCTCTTTTTTCTCTGGTGGCCATTTTGGGAGACTTATTTTTTATGAAGCTCCCTAATCCCATCATTTACTGCAGTATCCTCTGTAGAACATGCTTTCAGTTTTCCACTTCGATTCCATCAAGATGGCGTTCAGATGTGCCACACTTTTGGCATAAATTCTGAATGTTAGCACTCTAGTTGTTCATTAGAATACTGTAGTAAAGCTGCTAATCACCAGGGAGTTAACTGGCAGTCTGCTGCTGATGTTGAAAGTGCATGTTTCTGTTTACATGTCAGAATCTTTCAATTAAATAGAAGAGGAAGGTCTTTGAGAACTCACTTAAAATGTGTCCTAATTTTTCTTTCTACAGCCCTAACCAAAATTTCTATGACAAAAAGAACCCCCTCGTTTTACCAGTATGATTCAGTCAAGATGGCTACAGGTGTGCCACACTTTTGTCATAAATAAGACTGTTAGCTCTCTAGTTGTTCTTTAGAACACTCTGCAAGGCTACAGTTGAACACAAGGGAAACCAACTGACAAGCTGCTCCTGTTGGAAGTACATGTTTTACTGAGAGTCAGACTTCAATGTCATATGGCTGAGAAATATAGTGTGATTTTACAGGAAATATGGTCTCATTTTAGCTTCTGGAGCATCTTCCATAACCTCTATGGGGAAATCATGAGAAAACAGTTTTCTATCAAACATAATTCATGAGATTTCCAGCAGAAGGCTTTTTCACAGGGAGAAATCACCTTAGAAAACACCGAAATTCCTAAAATTAGTATAGTACCATCAACAAATGATTTTTATTTTAACAAAAAGCTGTTATCAACCTCTTTATTCGTTCTCCTTTTTGTGACCTTCAAAACCTGCCATTCACTACAATGCGTTTTAAGGGGGACCATGCCTCAGAGTTCTTTAAGTGCTGCCACAGAATGTTGTCCATGTTGTGGCCTAACAACAAAGGGGGATCCATTTGGGACCCCCATATATGTCATTTGGGGTCTTGGTGTGCTCACCCTGCCCACTTACATATTTTTTAAATGTATTTTCAGGACGCAGGGACCAAGTCCCCGAGTCTTGTAATTGCTGCCAAAGCATATTGTTCAGGTTGTCACCAACCAATCAGGATTCACTAGTCTCCTTTAAATTGGACAATCACAGCATATCTGACTACCAACTGTCCAGATATACACATTTCTTTCTCCTTTAATATCTAAAAAACTACTAAATGGATTTACACCAAATACCAAAAAGCATGCTTTCTGGACCAAGAGCTTCCTTTCTGGCAAATTTGGTGTAATTCTGTCCAGCAATTCGGGCTGTCGTCATGTTCAAAATCCTTATGAGAATTAAAATGGAAAACACACTTTTTTACCGCCCCCTTTGTTCCTAATCCCCGCTCGATGGATCACCCCAAAACTTTCCATGCACAACTAGAATCACCAGCACATTTGCTTTGGGAACATTTTGTGAAGATTTGTTAAATGGTGCCAAAGATATAGCCAAGTCAAAAAATACTTTTCCTATTGAAACTAGGACGTACCTATAACTACCTACTGGCGACTGCCAGTAGCTTAAATATATATATATATTCACTGAAAAAAAACAAAGGTTATAGAGACGTTATGGTTAGGCTCAGATTTTACTAGTACAAAACCATAGAAATTCAGAAGTTATAGTTACCTGAGGTAACTATAACTTACGCCCCACAATGCACTGCTCATGACCTCACATATTACATCCCTCATGACATCGACAGCACCTTAAAGGTGGTTGTTTACCACATTCTTACCGCCATGCACTTGGTGGTAAGTACACTCTGTAACTTGAATTGAAACAGGCTTTGTGTGATTCTTGTCTTTTAGTGTTTGTGGCCACTTTAAAAATAAACAATAAAATGACCATGGCGAGGCCATTATTTCCTATTTTAATGTCCCTCATTGCCAGGATTTGCCTAGTGGTGACAGACATTAAAAAAAATGGCTATATGTATATGACATATAGCCAATTCTTTGTCGGCCCTTACTCCGCCGGCCTGTTGGAAAGGTTTGGCTACGGCAGTGACAGAGTAGTCATATCCATAGCCAAACCTATTGTCTGCCCACATTGGCATGCCATTATATTGGCCGCAAGCATACTCCGTCGCTGTTACGATGGAGTATGCTTACCGCCAAGATACAAATTTGGCCCAAAGTGACGATTCCTAAGGGCTTAAACTGGCCCATAAAGTTTTCATGAAACTGGTCCACAAGACTTTTATTTGACTGGAATTTGATTCAACATAATAAATGAGCCCATGTTAGGGCACATAACAATAAAATGACAGGGTTCCCCAGCACGATTTTTAGTAGCATTTTTAGGCAGCATCTAAAGCTGGTCACATTTTGTCAAATGGAATTTGTGCAGGATTTTTTTTATGACTTTACAAAATACTACATATTTTATAAAAACTGCGACATTCTATAATAAGGTGAGAATCTCTTATTTTGTGAAACCTTGCATTTTGGATGCCTCGTGCATTGTGTGCACCTCTTGAGGGAGAAAGGAATGATGCATTAGATTCCTTGTGGTGCTGCTGTCTCTGATCGCCTTTTGTTTTGCCATCTGTCTCTATTTAGAGGTCCTCTTGTTGTCCTTCCCACTGTGTGTAGTTGGCTGATCAGTATGGCTAGATGAATTTATTTCAGGGCCCCGGTTTGTCTCTGCTTTAGCCGGTCCCAGTTAAAATGGGTATAGTGACTGTGACTTATATGTGCATGCACTTTTGAGGGCAGTAACCACACCTGGAGGCAGATTTACCAACATTTAGCGCAACATGAGGCGCTTCTTCAAATGGAGACTGTAGGAATGCAACATATTTACTGACATACGGTGAAATCCTGTTCTCTCTGCATTGGCTCACTATGGCTGCCAAGCGCCAACGCAGGTATCCTTGCACCATGGTGCAAGGGTGCCTGCGTTACAGTCAGGATGTTTTTGTAGGGGAAGGGAAACCTTCACATGTAAAAAACAGCCCTCAGAAGCATTTTCATCTGTCTATGTGTTCTGCGAAATGCAACACAAGTAGAAAGGGAAATAACGAGGAGAAATAAACATATTTCTCCTTGGTACGCCTCAGTTGGGAAGGTATATCACTTTCACGCATTCCCCAGTTTAATAGTCTTAGTAAATCTGGGATTGCACCAAAAACCATGGGTAGATGCATGGGAACATCCACACTCCACCCACAGAAGGCTTTCCTAATGTAGAATAATGCAAGGCAGCGACTTGCACTGCCTTGCGTTACTCCAAATTTGCTAAGCCACACAGAGCCATTCAAGGTGGCTCTGCATGGTTTAGTAAATCTGATTTAATGGCTGTGGTTGACTTGCATCACCTTGCGTGACGCAAGAGCAATAGAAGTTCTTAATAAATATGGGCTACAGTGTTCACATTGGTGCTGACAGGATTGCAATACTCGTACCCCTTAAAAGACAACCTTTCTGGAGTAATGTAGAAAGTTGTTTTTATTAGCTGCAGGTACTATTGCCCTCCACCAAGCTGGTTGTCTTGTTGTTTTGAGCCAGAGTCCAGAGGTCAATTGTATTTGATCCTGCAAGCAGTTAAAATTAGGCATAAAGGGCGCCATTTGTACTGTTGCGAGTCTCTTAGTTATGCAGGGTATGTCTAGCCTGACTTTCAATTTGTCATCTCTGCTCTCTTGAGAAATAATGTGGTTACCGGGAAGAATTAAATGCCCTCTCTTAGGGGCTTTAATTGGGATTGGGCCCTACTCCTGAATGAATTTGAGAGAGAATGTCAGCAATGACATATTGTACAAATGGACATTGGTTGCAGGCACAGTGGTAACAGTGGTAACCTGCATAATGAATTGTGGCAGTGTCTATACTGATACTATGGACAATGAGTTTAGCAAACTGTGGCACAACTACAACCAATACATTATTAGCAGTACTTTACAAATAATAGAGCTAGGGGCAATGGTAGATGAAAGGGAGGTTTAGACTTGGAGGGGGAGGTAAACTCTGCTCGTCTGGTGGAATTAGCTCCACTTGGAGCACAGAGTTTGGTAAAGTCTCTGCCAACTGCAGTGTGGAGGAGTTTTTCTCACTCACGGTTCGCCAACATTAAGTTGGCGAGCGAGGTGACATTTCTCAATGTGGGCAGGCGCGGCAGGTCGCTATCGCTCGCGTTGAGAAAGTTGCCTACCACGTTGCGAAGGCTGCAGATCCAGTAGAAAATCTACTCGAACTGCAGAAAGAAGCATCACCCTCTGGCATGCTATGTGATGCTGTTCGCGTTAATTTTACAGCACAAGACAAGCTCACAGCACTAAAAATCAGAGCGGCGGATCTGAATCTCGAAGAGTTTTTAGGTAACTCTGTGGAAAACTATGTGAGTTCCGCACACCCTTGTTTAGACGAAGAAGGCAAGCAAAGAGTTCATGAGGGGACTCCAGGGAAAAGTTTTGGATTGTCACCTAAGGCATATAAATAGTTAGAGAATCTCCAGCCAAAGTGCATCAATGGCAAAATGCGCAAAAATGCCTAAAGGTTATTGATGGGTGTAATAGGTAGTTTGAGGAGCTGAGAATCTAGATAAATCATTAAGAGCCTGATTCACAAAGGTAAACTTACATGTTTGTGTAAGTTTAGAATTGTTTGTAACTTCTCTATTCAAGCAATTCTGAGTTTTTTACAAGTCGTTGTATTCTCCCTGACCCACCTCACACATTTTGTGTACTAGGATGGTCCATCTGGTCAACTTCAATTTAAATCCCCTTTAACAAGTCACGTCTGCCTGTTACAGTTACATTTTTTGCATCCGCTATATAGTTAGATCAACTACCGAGCTCTGGAGATTTATCAGGGTGCTTTGATGATACACGCACTGACCAGTAGCCGCCACCTCTCTTGTTTCTAGTTCTTTTACTTCCACGAGAGATAGAGGAAAAGGGCATGTTAGTAAATATAGGAAACAACGTTTGAGTGACCTAGTTGCCTCATTGCCCTAGCTCCCATTATCATGTTACAATGACTGGGAAAGAGTTCCCAAAGGAAATGGTAAACTTGCATTGAGAGCAGCTGCATTCCGCTTCCATTCCAGTTTTATGTCACACTTTTTGTGGAGATGGACATTAAGGAAATTCATAAGTCTTTGCTTTCTGACGTTTCCCATTTTTGAATTTAGTTTGGGATGCATCAGTAGAAGATGACCTCTGGAGTTTGACGTGTATGTAAACTAGGACAAGAAACATTCTTACACTTACTTCATAATTCTCCTGCTCTTTCCAATATCAGAAAGAAATGTTTATTTTTTTAGAAGAAATGTATGCGTTTTATTATTATTTGTCATTATTGAAATTTTAAGTTGTTGTTCATTTGTAATTGTACATTAAAATACCAGTAAAATAAATCAATTTGTCATATAAAAAGCTAGGGGACATATTAACAAGGCTCGGCGATAAATATCGCAAAGCGCGCTTAGCGCTTGCATATTTATCGCCGGCTATCTCTGCAATTTATCGCCCGGTTAGCGCGTTATCAACAACGCGCATCGCCGAGGCGATAAAATTCCAGAGATAGCGAGGTTATCGCCGTTTTGCAAGGAACATCGCTGGTTTTCCAGCGATTTATCTCCTCTTCCTCCCAAAGTTATCTTTCCTCCTTTCTGTTAGCCCCCCGCCAGCTGAATTAGCAACATGAGGCACCACCAACAATGTTATTTCTGTTTTAGTGTCCCTGAAAGCAGATGTTGGAAAAGCACCCTCTACTATCTCAGCTTCATCCATAGGCATGACATGAAGGGGGAGATTGAATATTTTTTCACACAATGCAGGAGGCAATCAAACATGCTGCACTGTATTGGCCAAGGGGGGAAAACAAAGAGAAGAGCCCTATATACTAAGATTGGCAGGTTGCTGCTGCTGCCATCCACTATGCAGGTGCTCTTCTTAGGCTGTCTTGAGTGAGTCACAGCCTTGCATCATGGTGCAGAGATCAGTGCATGCAATCTAGGCGGCTTCTAGACAGGAGGCATGCCCTCCCAGTAAACATTCCTATGCCTAAACAAATTCAACAGGATCCGCCTCATTGAATGTGCGTAATGCACTTCAAAACACATGCACTGCATGTTTATTTTGAGAAATTAAAACATTTCCTACTGTTAACTCCTGCTTCAACGAGATGTATAATTATAATGTATTAGATGTATAAGTTAAACTTAAGTTAAACTTAAGTTAGGATTTGTTAGGTCTTGCTCTTAACACTGAAAGCTGTCAGTGGCTCCTGTAAGTTACTGTCCTGGTGGACAGAGTTTTCCTTGGGTTGGGGGCAGAAGTCAGACCCAAGGGGTGGAATGGACCACATCAGTTTGTTGGCTATGGTGGTACTGTCTACCTACTGGGATGCATCGGTGAGCAGGTTAAGGTTAAGTGCTACACAGATGGGGTCCACAGGTAAGGAGACTGATTCTCCATGTGTTTGCTCAGTGGCCACAGAGAGTATAGACAGGGGGATCCAACTGGGTTGAGAGAGTCATAGAACTGGCAAGTGCACCTGCAGTAGTGAGCCATTGTACATGTTCTATCACCCAAAGCAGGGAAGTCCATCAAGGTATTGATTAGTCTGCCCTGGCTTTAGGCTGGAGGGGGGTTGTTTTAGAAAACGGACCTCTCTGAAGGGTCACACCAAACTTTTTGCCTTCTCCCTCCTCTTTTTCTGGCCTTCTCTTAGTTGACCTTAGGACTCTGAGCACTTTACCACTGCTAGCCAGTGCTAAAATGCATGTGCTTCTTTCCTAAACATGGGTACATTTGGTATCTCCACCATTGGGATGTTAATTTTTCTGTAAGTCCCTAGCAGAGTACACTACCTGTGACCAGGGCCTGTAAATCACTATTGGCCTGAACTCTTGACTTTGCCCTGGTCCAGCGATACCAGAAAACCCCCAAAGATGCTTGTTGCTTCTAATCGCTATTTTCACTTTTATTCTTTAAAAATTCATATCTCGACTTCTACGCATTTAATTTGTGTTGTTTTGGTCTTGCTTTATTCATAAAATTCATATCTATTTTCCTCACCTGGTGTGGAGTCTTTTTGTGGTGTTTTCATTGTGTTACTGTGTATTGTGGTGCACAAATACTTTACACATTGCCTCCTAAATTAGGCCTGCCTGCTCAGTGCCAAGCTACCAGAAGGTGAGCACAGAAGGTGAGCACAGGATAATTTATGATGTTTGACTGACTTACCCTGACTAGGATGGTGGTCCCTACTTGGACAGGGTGCATACCTCTGGCAACTCAAGACATAATTTCTAACAAACCAGGACTGGAAAGTGAAGAAAAACTAAATTTGCTAAGTGAAAATGTGGATAATGTCCCATACTGAGGTGAGTGCTGGTTTCCAAAAGGTCATCATCAGCGGCACCTAGTGGTTGGACAGCAGAATCTCAACAAGCAGGCCTCACTCCATGCTTGGCACCCCAAAGTGGAGATCCCAAGGGAGTGACTGCATAGCAGTATCCCCAAACTTGACTGCAGGCAAGACATGGTAAGGATAATAGGGCCTGTAAATGAGGATGAAGGAAAAATAACAAGGTTGGAACCCACTCTCCCTTCGAAGGGCAGGTGACGAAGCACCCAGGTGCCTGCCTCTACTAGATACCAAAACAAACAGGCACTATGTAGGGAGCATGACCTTATAATGCGTCTCTTTGGAGGAAGGGGAATAGCTAGGACCTGTAGGTGCCTATCTCTGAATGGGTTGCAGTCATGGGCAAGGACTAGGATAAGGAAGGGCGACAACGTGATAATGCAATTTACTCTATTTGGAATTCACACCATTTTTATCTCATTGGCTCCAGCTGGTAAAAAACACGGGCTTCGCTTATTTGAAGGTCTGTCTCAAAATGCACCTATATCATATATATCGACATCTGACAGAACATCAACAGCTTTCAACTGCTAATTTTTCAGTATTCAAGTGCTTTTCGAGTTGCCACAAGGCCCATGACAATTAAGGACCAGAATTCATCCTTACTACTACACTTCTCGAGCACTGAGCTCGGCATCCTCTTTTCTTCTAAAAAATCCCAATATCAGGGATTCTCTGGTAGGTGGCTAATCCTTTTGCCACCAAACAGGGAGAGCTTTGATTAAAATAAACACTTGGGACCTTTTTTAAGAGAGCCTGGATTGTCCTAAATCCTAAGAAAGTGACTTCCCAAGTTTGCACCATGTGACAATATCCATTTTTGTATGTTCATCTAAAAAAGGTTCATGTACACTCTGACTCTTGAGGAGGAGGAATTAAAGGCCATTCAAGATCTTATTCTCTTCGAGCAGCAGGAGGGAGCACCACACACACGTGAAACACATTAGGGGGCAGATTTACAAGAAAGTGACGCATCTGTAGAGATGCGTCACTTTCCCTGCGCCACTCTGAGAAACCCTTGCGCCACCATGGATGCGCCGTATTTACAATACGTCCCACCATGGCGCAAGGATTGACAGATGCGTCATAAATTCTGACGCATTGCTGAAGTCGCGTCGCAAGCACGGCCCAACTCCAGCAATGCGTGTTGAGGCCTATTCCCACTACACTGTGTCACTACTTACGCCTGCTTCAAGCAGGCGTAAGGTTTTGACGCAGTGGCGTCCTAAAAGTGGTGCAGTGAAATCTTGTAGATTTCACTGCGTCACTTTTACGAGGCCTTCCTGCGTGGGAACGCCCACCCTGCATACATTATACCTGACGCAGGTATAATGTGACGCAGGGCTTTACAACGTGACGCATCTCCCTAGATGCGTCATGTTGTAAATAGGCCGCATTTTTTGCGCTGCCGTTGCGTCAAAAAAAGTGACGCAAGAAGGCGCAAGGGGCTTGTAAATCTGCCCCTAAATGTTTTCCCTATGCAAAGCACCAGAAGATATATTCCACTTTAAGATCTATCTGAGATACAGAACGGTGGCCTACCCAGTCGATCTCAATGTATTTAACAAGGGCTTGGAACAGATCCAGGACTACACATATTTAGTTACATATTTATGACTTACCAACATACGTTTCTTAAACAGAACAAACATTGCAAAGTGGGTGCCAATAATATGAATATTCAGCAAAAACAATTAATATTAAGCTAAAATTGGCTATGTATTAAGACAAAGAGTAGCAATTATGATGTATGGCAGGCACACCAATAGATAGATAAGATAGATGGATAGATAGATAGATAGATAGATAGATAGATAGATAGATAGATAGATAGAATGAATTACCAGTTTACAATGTTTGTATTTTTGAAATATTTCGATAACTGTGCAGCAGATCGCTTGAGAGCGATTTCGATGACTTAATCAGAAAACAAATGTAAGACGACAATAATAGTTTTTGTTATCATTATGCTGTGTTGTGAAGCTCTGCTAGACATAAACCAATCCCAACAAAGGCATAATTTCCAAATTGAAATTGAGATTGCTTGTTAGTCATTCAGGCAAAAAGGTTTGTAGTCACACTTTTCAGTCAATCAAACATTGAAAAAACAAGCAATGAAGAAATAATGACACAATATTTAGGACAGTCACTCTAGGGATTATAATCGGTGCAGCCACCATTCATTATAAGGGGCGATTCTCCAAGGACAAAAGTAGCCAGCACTAGGAGGTCTGTCCTTTGGGCTGCAATAATTAACAGTAGGAGTAATGAACATAAGAAAGATGTGCTGCCCTCAGAGCAGCGGGACATCCTCATAGAGGCGTGCTTTGCCCTGGGAACAGTATATTCTGCCACAAGGGCCGCTACTTTAGGAATGGCAATCACTACTACCCTGAGGCTAGCCTTAAACTAACACAGTGGATTGCATTGCGCTAGGGGCAGAAGCCATCACCAATTACAGTACATGCTGCACTGGAGGCAGCTAACACTAGGAATGGCTAATACTGCCCTCTGGGCAGCGGCAAACTAACATATTGGTTTTCGCTGCTTTTGGGGGAAGAAGCCACCAGCAGTGGCAGTATATGATGCCCCACTAGCAATGGCAGTCAATATTGCCCTGGGGAGAGCTGTAAACTAATACTGTGATCTGTGCTGCCCTGGGCAGCAGCCACAGGCAATGGTAGTACATTCTGGACCAGGGCAGCTGACACTAGCAATGGATTTCAATACTGCTCTGGGCAAGATTAAGTAGCATAGTCAGTTGCACTGCTCTGGGGGCAGCTGCTACCAGCAATAGCAGAATATCCTGCCCCAGGGGCAGCCTGTACTAGCAGTGACAATCAATACTCATTTGCACTGCTCTGGGGGCAGCAGCTACTAGCAATGGCAGATGGCAGAAAATGCTGGCCTGGGGCAGCCAGTACTAGCAATGGCAGTCAGTACTGCCGTGGGTGCCGCAGCCACCAGAAATGGCAATATATGCTGCCCTGGGGACAGCTCAATCTAGCAATGGCAGTAAATACAGCACTGAGGGCAACAGTTAACTACATAGTGCTGCCCTGGGGTTAGCTGACACTTTCAAAGGCAGTTAAATCTAACCTGGGTGCAGTTGTAAACTAACATAATGGTTTGCGCTGACTTAGGGGCAGCAGCCACCAGCAATGGGAGAATAGACTGCCCTGGGGCAGTTAAGGCTAGTAGTAGCAGTCACAACAGCCCTGGGAGCATCAGTAAACTAACACAGTGGTTTGTCCTGCCCTGGGAGTAGCAGCCACCACCAATGGCAGAATATGCTGCCCTGTGGTTAGCTGACACTAGCAAAGGCAGTTAAATCTAACCTGGGGGCAGTTGTAAAATAACATAGTGGTGTGCACTGCCCTAGAGGCAGCAGCCACCAGCAGTGGCAGTATATGCTGCTCCTGGACAGCCAACACTAGCAATGAAAGTCAATGCACTGGGGTCAGAAATAAACTAAGAAAATGGTTTGCCTGGCCCTGGGGACAGCGTCCACCAGCAATGGCAATATGTGCTGTCCTGCCAGCCATGTTATGTTATGTTAAAATGTTATGTTAAAAATGATTTATAAAGCGCTTGTACACCGGTTGGTTTCATGGCGCTGAGTACTAGGGGGGTGCCGACCCAGAAGCAGTTCATTCGTATGCTTGGATGTATAGCCAGGTTTTGAGAGATTTTCTGAATCTCAGTAGGTCAATACTTGACCTGATTTCCAGGGGGATGGAGTTCCACAGACGGGGGGCCAGAGTTGCAAACCTGCATCTCTCTTGGCGCTTCAGCTTGAAGGTAGGGACAGTCAAAAGTTGGAGCTGGGCCGAGCGGAGGTTTCGTGAAGGAGTGCAGCGAGAAATGAGGCTATCTATGAATTTAGGGCTCCGGCCGTTCAGGGATTTAAACACCAGGCAGCCAACTTTGAATGCGCAGCGTTGGGAAATAGGGAGCCAGTGTAGCTTCCTAAGAAGGGGGGAAGCGTGTTGCCACCTGGGCTGTTTGTATATCAATCTAGCTGCTTGGTTCTGTACCATCTGTAGCTGTTTTGTAAGGCCAAGTGGTAGAACAAGGTATATTGCGTTGGAGTAGTCTAGACGTGATAGGACCATGGCTATCAGGACCTGTACCAGAGCTGCTTGGGTCAGTAGCCTGCTTATCTTTCTAATTTTTCGCAACTGAAGGAAACAGGTGGAAATAACCGAGCCTACATGAGATTTTAGGGAGAGGTCGTTGCCTATGGTAACCCCTAAGCTTTTCACTGAGGGGGAGGGGCCAGGGGGGGGACCTAATTCGTTTGGCCAGTAATGTGGGCCCCACTGATTGTGGCCACCACCTGTCAGAACCAGTTCGGATTTGCCTGGGTTTAGTTTTAAGTGATTGTGGTCCATCCAGTGACGAATGAATTTCATGGTGGACTGAAAGTCAGATATTGACTGGGGGGAATTATCAATTGTGAACATTAGTTGGAGGCCGTCGGCATAGTTGAAAGTGACCACTCTTCTTTCCTTCAAGGATCTGATCAGTGGGAGAAGGTAGAGCCATCACAGTGAGTACTGCCGTGGGGCAGCATCAAAATAACATAGTGGTTAACACTGTGGCAGAGCCCACCAGACATGGTAGTATATACTGCCCAACAAGCAATGGCAGTCGGTACTGCTCCGGAAGCAGCAGTAAACTAATAAAATAATTTGCGCCGCGCCGGGGCAGCAGTCGCCTCTCTTTACAGTGAGTGCTGCCCAGAGTGTAAAATGAACCAGGCATAGCTGGGTGCTTCAATGGGGCAACAATAACCAATATTAGTTGTATGTGCTGCCCTCAAAACAGCTGACACAAGCAATAAAAGCCAATACTGACCCTGTGGAAGTAGTAAACTATCATATTGGTGAGAACTGCCCTGCGGGCAGAAGCCACCAGCAATGGCAGTATTTGACGCCCCGGGGGCAACTGACACCAATACCATTTAATGATGCCCTTGGGTCAGGAGTAAACAATCATATTGGATTAAACTGCCTTATTTATTTATTTATTTAACAACTTCTAGAGCGCACAAATACCCTTGGGTGTCTCGGCGCTATGGACTGTAAAGATTAGCAGAGGACCGGTTACCTATTGTTCAAAGAGCCAAGTTTTGACCTGTTTCCTAAATGATAACAATGTAGGACTGGTCTTAATTTGTATGGGAAGCGAGTTCCATAGTTTAGCTGTAGCCACTATAAATCTTCTATCACCCCAGTTAACTATCTTGGTTCTGGGGATGATCAGAAGGTTGGCATCTGCTGAACGCAAGGCTCTACTAGGCGCATATGCTAGAAAGGCTTTTTTCAGGTATTCAGGTCCTGCATCATGCACTGCCTTATAAGCGATACACAGCGCCTTAAATTTAGTTCTATTTTTTATGGGCAGCCAGTGAAGCTGACGTAACACTTTAGTAACTGACTTAAACTTTGGAGTACCTGTTAGTGTCCTGGCGGCTGCATTCTGTATCAGTTGCAGCCTACTTAGAACTTTTTCTTGAGCGTTAACTAGGAGGCCATTACAATAATCGACCTTTGACATAACCAGAGCACTAATGAGTGTTTTACCAGTATTAATTGGGATGAAAGGTAATAGTTTCTTTATCGTCCTTAAACATAAAAAGCTGAAGAGACCACTGAATTAACATGGTGTATAAAAGACAGGCTGTCATCAAATATAATACCTAGGTTTCTGGCCTTCTTAACAGGAGTGGGGGGTAATCCCATCAGACATTAGCTATAGTAGTAAATTGTGCCTTTGGGGCAGCAGTAAATTATCAAAGTGATGCACAGTGCCTTGGGGAAGCATCCATCAGCAATGGTAATATTTGCTGCTTTGGGGGTAACAGTCACCACCCAATATAACAGTTTCTGCCCTGCACACAAAGGCAACCAGCAACAGGAGTGTGCTGCCCTTGTCATGCAAATAATTACAGAAACCCATAAAGATCCAGCATATGCCAAGGGGAATTGGTTTCTAATTATAACAACAGTGCGGACGGCAAGCAATCTGCTTTCAGAAGTTCCACGGAAGGGGAGAAAAATCATTTTGTGAAAAATGCAAGGTCAAGTTATGTACGATCATCTTAGTCTGACAATGATGCTAGTCAGGCTAGTCTTGTGCTAGTCCTATTCTGTGCAAGAGCCTACTGGAATGCCCTCATTTTAACATACATTATCAATGTGTTTTTCAAATCCGAATCTTCTCTGCTGTCCTGATTTCAGAGGATGGTCAGTGTGAATTTCAAGAAAGAAAACTAGAATGTTTCGGGATACTATGGGACAATTTGTCCAAAGAATTGTCCTCGTTGTTCTTGATTATTTACCAGTAAACAATATTATGTTTCATAGAATGCTCATTCTTTCAGAAAAGACTGTGCATGGATGACCACTGCATGGCCCTGTGCATGCTTGGAAAAATGACAGGATCAGAGGGAGTCACATGTATATGGTCTTTCATTGTGTTACCCACACTTTATATTCAGTGAGAAGCACTGCATTCAACCATAGAACTTCATCTTAGCTTCTCTAACTTTTCTATGTGTACCATGGTGTATGTTGTGCCTTTTTTGTCATGATGGTTTGCTGTTTTATGAGGTTGTATGGTAAGAACAGGCTAGTGGCATTAAGATGTTTCCATGGAACACAACCAGCCTGAAGTGTCTGCAGTGTCCAACTCAGTCACATAATAGGACTAAGCTGTGACTGCCCATGTTGTTAAGAAGACATGTTACTCTGAATGATGTCAATTGCAGATGACACTATGTTACCCAGAGAACAAATCCTGGTGGATAGAGTAGTCATTCCATTATCTACTACTGCCAGAGCCCTTTCTAAATTTGCCCTGTCAATTTCGCACAATGTCTCAGCAGCTTCCTGCTGTGAAATTTTCCATGCTTCGTTGTATATTGCATACAGAAAGCACTGTTTGATGTAGTCTTCGAGCACCTAGTACAAAGTCCTGTAACCCCATCTCATGAGAAAGAAGGGACAAGTGTTGTTTCACCTCAGACAATGATGAGGTTTTTAGTAAATGTAGGCATAACTTCCCAACACTGTAAGTTGTTACCACCCCCAGTTGTGTGTCTGCACGTAACGTGGGTCGGGCCTACTGATCTTAAACCCGCCATTGTCACTAAGAAAATGAGCAGGACATCCATTAGTGGCTAACAGCCACACTAACCATCCCTCTTGATTGGTATCTGGACAAATGTGCAAGCCATTGCGAAGCATGATGTTTAATGTTCCCTCCATGTCATTTGTGAATTGTAGGCAGTTCGCAAATCGTGCAAATGTGGGAATGTTTAGTGCATTTAAATCTTTTATCATAGCCAAGCCAAGACAGGATGTTTGCTGTACAGTTTTGTTCAGGAAAATCATTTGCTGTAGTATATGGCATGCTCTAAATAAAGCCTCGTTCGCCTGAACCTGCCAATCTTTACTTTCCCAAATGGATTTAAAATCAACATTGTCTTACCAAAAGTCGAACCCTTGTATAAACGGCTGGCAAATGAAAGATGCAGAATATATCAGTTTGGTGCTAGTGAGCATAGTTTTGTGAGCCCATTAGGGTTTGATTTACAAAAATAAGACTCTGGGTCAGCTGTATTATGACCTGAAAAATAGGCAAACGCCTGTGCAAATGCTTTTGAGCTACCCCTTGGTGGTGTATAGCAGTGTTCCCATTGGGTGTAATTAAATACTGCACATGGAGTACCTTCTTTATGCAGGAAATGGTGACCATAATGGTGAAAAAAGAACAACATTCAGTGGGTCCAAATATATCACAGAATACCTTATCCCAAACAATTTCATCCGAAACTGGAACAGCAGAAATGTTCACCAGGGAAAGGACTCTTTGCACATTGTGTGATGAAGAATGTGTTTTTAAACCAAGTTCAACAGCAGAGTGCTCTGGGAGACAGTGTCTGTTAAGAATCAAGAAAAAGACTGTCAAAAAGGATGTATGATGAAACCACACATGATTTCACAATGATTATGCCTTCACCACACATGCTTTTACAACGAATTTCATTGTAAAAGTATGTATGGTAAAGGCATATGTGTGGTAAAGGTTTCACCAGTCAATATAAGTATTTTACAGGTAAATATAAATGCTTTCTCTCTCTCTCTCTCTCTCTCTCTCTCTATATATATATATATATATATATATATATATACATATATATATATATATCAGTGATGTCATCAGTAATGTCACTGACCATATCATGAGTGATGTTAAATGTGAGGTCATAAGCAGTGCATTGAGGGGCATAAGCTCAGGTAACTATGACTTCTAAATTTCACTGGTTTTGTACGAGTGAAATGTGAACCTAACTATAATTTGCCTGAAACCTTTGGTTTTTTCAGTGTATTTCTAAGGTTTTTTTCAATTCTATTTCCTAACTGTAACGTCCTGTAGCCTTTGGTTTCTTAAGTGAATGTCTAAGGTTTTTTACCTGTCTCAATGGGCCTGTCAGTGGGTGTGTGAATGTCTTAGTAGGTCTGGGAGTGGTTGCATAAATGTCTCACTGAGTGTGTGAGTGAGTGGGTGAGTCTCTGAGTGGGTCTGTAAGTGGATGCAAGAATCAGAGTGGGTCTCTGAGTGGGTCTGTGAGTGGCCATTTGAATGAGGAGAGGAGCTGTGCGGCACCCCTCTCTGGGCTGATATCATCCTCAGGGACCCCATTCCCCAGGTCCCAGCCACCATGGAATGGGGAAGAGGGGCTCCCCGGGCTGATTTTGGCCCTGGGGACCCCATCCCCCGGTGCCAGGCCCTTATACTATGGAGAGGGGGGGCCACATAGCCCCCCTACCTGAGCCGATTTTGGCCCCAGGGATCCCATCCCCCAGGGCCCGGCATTTTCTTTACTTTTTATTTGTATTAGGGGAGGGGGAAAAAGTGACTCCCCTCTCTGGGCCAATTTTTGGCAGAGGGACCCCAACCTCAGGGGCCTGGCCTTTATACTATGGGGAGGTGGGCCATGTGGCCCCCCTCTCTGGGCAGATTTTGGCCCAGGGACCAATCCCCCGGGTCCTGGGCTTCATTGAATAGGGGAGGGGAGCCGTTCAGCCCCCCCTCCCTGGACTTATTTTGGCTCCAGGGACACCATTCTCTGGGGCCAGGCCATATCTTCTGGGTGGCCCAGGGCACCCAGTGTGCAATGGGATGAGAGGGGGAACCTCAAGGCCCCCGCAGTCCCAGCTAGCTCCCCTCCTCCTCCAGGAGCCGGCATTGCTCCCATAAACAGAAATCTGCTTTAAATAGCAGCTTCATTTTTGCAGGAGCAATGTTTTCATCTTTTTCCCTGCACGCAAATATGCGTGCAGGAAAACAGATGAAAACTCTTCATTCTTCAAGAAAGTGGAGTTATGTTTGTATTTGCTTGGCAGGAGCTGTCATCTCCCACCAAGCAAAAGCAAACAGCTCCATTGCAAGGATGGGCCCCTTGGGAGGTAACAGGAGGCGGCCCTAGGGGGTGATGGTCCCCAGGTCCATCCATGGCTCCACGAGGGGGCCCTCATTGTAGTAGATAGCCACTTAATTTGAAGGAACTGCCTGCGGAGGTGTTGGTCCCTGGGACTTTGGGGGGCTGCTCGAGCCCACTGCATTAATTTTATCTTTTGCCTTGCAGAGGTGGCGGTCACCAGGGCTTCGGGGGAGGCCATACAGGTCCCCCGGATTCATTTTATCTTTAGCCCCGGGAAGGTGGTGGTCCGTAAGGCCCCCTGCATTCAGCTTATCTTTATCCCCGGGGAGGTGGTGATCCTCAGGGCTGATGGGGAGGCCATATGGCCCCCGCCAGATTCAATTTATCTTTAGCCCCTGGGAGGTGGTGGTCCCCAGGGCTGCGAGGGAGGCCGTAAGGGCCCCTCGGCATTCATTTTATCTTTAGCCTCAGGGAGGTAGAGGTCCTCGGGCGTGGGCTTTGGGCCCTCCACATACATGAGTTTAAGTGCCCCAGGGAGGTGGCAGTCCCTGGGGCTATGGGGGGGAATGTGGGCCCCGCATTTTTTCCGCTCTTGCCCTGGGGAGGTAGTGGTCCCTAGGGCCCGGGGTGTGCCACGTGAGCACTCCTGCATGCATTAAAGTCAGTACCCTGGGGTGGTGGCAATCCATGGGGCTTTCATAAGCAATTGGAGGAGGGGTCTCGTGCACCCCACTCATGCATATATTTGCTCAGGCCCCCGCGACCCTGGCCCACCCGGGAGCTAAACATTAGTGAAGCGCAGGAGCCTGCATTGCTTTTTTTTTGCAGGAGCTGCCGCGGATACAGTGCGGCTCCCACAGAAAAAAATAGTTTTTTGCCGTGGCGGGGTCGGACCCCACCACCACATTTATGGGGTCATGGTATTTCTACCTTGCCCCCTTTTCTTTTTATTAAATTTTTTTTTTGTGGGAATTAGCTGGAACCGAGTCCCAAGATGGCTGCCAACACTTCCTGGTTGAAGTGTTGGCAGCCAATCAGATTTCAGCACAGGGACTGTCGGATCCTGGGAGGATCCACATCCCTACATATACAAATTGAGATTTTGATTAATATCTCTAAAACTATTGAACGGATTTACACCACATTAGAAAAAGGCACTTCTCTGGACCAACAGCTGCCTTTATGCCAACTTTATTGTAATTCCGTTCAGCGGTTCAAGCTGTAGCTGTGTCGAAAGTCCCTTTGGGAAATTGCAAGGGGAAAACGTGTTTTGGGGCCCCCTTTTTCTTGACCCCTGCTTGATGAATTACCCCAAAACTTTCAAGAAAGCAGCTGAAGTGTAAAGTCAAAATAGTATAAACTCAATACAATACCCTTGCTTGCTTAGAGTTCCCCACAAATTTTGCAAAAACGAAGCAGAGAACTCTGGGTAGTTTCCATGTTTATCTGCTCATTTAAAAGCCTATCTTTCTAACAAAGATTTTAAGCATAGGATTACTTTAGTACCTTCCACTCCGAGCTAGAAAGGGGCAAAGTCTTTTGACATTTATACAGCAAAATCTTTAAGCGTAGGATTAGCTTGTGCCATCCACACTGAGCTGTAAAATGACAAAAACCTTTTACCACTCCATGCACCTCTCTGAAGATCTGCAATGACAACGAAACATGTGTCTGGGGTTGCTTTTATTCATTCCAGGTTGGCTTGGATGGTGTTTTACCAATCCAAAGCTGGTTCAACCCCGCCTCGCCCTGCACATTTTTCTCATAAATAATTTGACTGCAAATGTTACTGTGATATTATGAATTATGTCATAGAAGATGTCATGAGTGATATAATACCTTGGGTAATTAGCAGTGCATGGTGAGGGCGTGAGTTATAGTTACCTTATGGCATGAGTTATAGTTACTTGAAACAGCTCTAACTATAAAAGTTGAATTTATGGCCTGGCATTTTGCTGCCTCCATCCAAGCATGCTGTTCCTGCCCCTCTCCTCTTTGCCATCCACTGTCCAAGTCCATGCTCTTGCTCCCTCATTATAGCCCTGTGTGGCCATTGTTCTGCCACTGCCCTTCCTGCCTGCCCTGAACAGTTAGCTTGCTGCCCCATCCCACTCCTCTTTACCCTCTGTTGTCCCAGTCCATGCACTAGCCCCCTCCCTCCTGCCCTGCATGGTCTGATGTGCTGCACTACTCTTCATTTAGCTTGATGTCCCTGCCCACCCCTTCTGCCCTCTGTTGCCAATTTTTTGCCGCATCATTGCCCTCCTGCTTGGCCTCTGAGCTTGGCTTTCTGCCCCAACCCTTCTTCCCCCTGCCCTTCGATGTCTGTGTGCATGCCCCTGCTCCCTCCTTATTGCCCACCATGTTCCATGGACCTGACACTGCCCATCCTATCTACTCTGAGTGTTCTGTTGAACTGGGACTGGCCCTGCCTCCTGCCTAGCATGGTCAGATGGCTGCCACCTCTCCCTGCCACCTGTCCCCTGCCTGTACGAGTTCATGCCCCTATCCTCTCCCTTCTGTCCTCCATGGTCCGTTTTGCAGCTACTCCCTTCTTCCTCCATGCTCTGCTGTGCTGCAACTGATCCTCCTGCCTGCCTGCATGGTCTGTCATGAAGCCCCTTTACCTGCCCTCTCTTGTCTGTGTCCAGCCCCTTCCCCTCCCTTCTATCCCCCATGGTCCTTTGTGCATGCCTCTGCCCCCTACCTCTTGCCCACCATGGTCATTGTGCTGCCATTAACCCTCCAGTTGCCATGCATGGACTTCTGTGCTGCCACAGCCCCTTCCATCTGCTCTGTGTGCTCAACTTGCTGCCCCTGACCCCCACCTTGTCTCCGTTGTCTGTGTGTATGCCATTATAGTCTCACTGTTGCCCTCCCTGGTGTGTTGTGTTTCCAGTGCCCATTCCGCTTGCCCTACATTGTCAGCTTGCTGCTCTAGCCCTGTTCCCTTGCCCCCTTCTCTCCGTTTTCCATGTGCAGACCCCATCCCCATCCCCTCCCCCCTGTCTTGTCTTGTCCGTTGTCGTACCCCTGTCCCCTCCCTCCTGCCCATCATGGTCCATTACGCTGCAACTGTCACTCCTGTCTGTCTGGTATAGTCAGCTTGCTGCCCTTGCCTCTTTCCACTCTGCTCTCTGTTGTCCATGTGCATGGCCCTGTCCCCTCCCTATTGCTTTCCATGATCCGGTGTGCTGCACTGCCATCCTGCTTGCCCTGTATTGTGTATTGTGCTGCTGCAACCCCTGACACCTACTCTGTAGGGTCAGTTTGGTGCCCCTGCCAATCTCCCTCCTGCCCTCTGTTTTCTGAATCCATGTCCCTACCCCATTCCTCCTGACCGCCATGATCCAATGTACCATACTTGCTAACATTTTGAACTTGGTAGGGGGAAAATTCTGGGAAAAAAAATCCAGGGGTAATTGATTTTCCCCATTGACTTACATTGAAAAAGAGGAGATTTTAGGCAGGAGACAGAAAAAATATAAGCCCTTTTGAGCCTAAAAACATTGGGAGTCTCCTGCCTGAATTGGGTCTGTTGGCAGGTATGGTTGTACTGCCACTGCCTCCTCCTTCTGCCCTCAATGGTCTGTTATATTGCCACTATCTATCTTGTGTGTCCTGCATGGTTGGTTTGTTGCCCCTGCCTTTCTTTACCCTGCTCTCCATAGTCCGTTGCGCTGCCACTACCCCTCCCAACTGCCCAGCATGGTCAACTTGTTGCCTGTGCACCCTCCTCCCTGCCCTCCCAAAGTATTCTAATGAGCAACTAGATTGCTAACATTGCATATTTATTACAAAAGTTTGACACGCCTGACGTCATCTTGATGTAATCAAAACTGCCATACCTAAAGCGTTTCCTTTAGAAATTATAAAAATGAGACGGTCTTATTCCCCTGGATGATTAGTGCTTTAAAAAACTAAAATGAGGACATATTTTCTGAGTTCTCAAATAGCGACAAAGCACTTTTAAAGTATTTGCTATCTTGATGTTTTCTATCCAGTTGATTACTTCATTATATGTTACACTTAGGGGAGAGAAGTGGTGTTATGGCCAGAGCTGCAGACTTTGCAACTGGGGAACCAGGTTTGAGTTTTGGGGTCAGCTCAACATCCTGTGATTCTGGGCAAATCACTTAATCTCCCCATGCCTAAAACCAAAATTAATGCGTCCTTGAGTATTGTAACTGATGCTCATGTAAAGTACTCCAATATGTTGAGGATCACATCTGCGTTATATAAAACTTCAAAAAAACAAAAGAATTAAATATTTTGCACACTTCTGTCATTGGGCTATACTTGGGCTACATTTGGGTGATAGTTGTGCTATACTTGGGCTCTTTTTTCTCTGGTGGCCATCTTGGGAGACTTATTTTTTATGAAGCACCCTAATCCCATCATTTACTGCAGTATCCTCTGTAGAACATGCTTTCAGTTTTCCACTTCGATTCCATCAAGATGGCGTTCAGATGTGCCACACTTTTGGCATAAATTATGAATGTTAGCACTCTAGTTGTTCATTAGAACACTGTAGTAAAGCTGTTAATCACTAGGGAGTTAACTGGCAGTCTGCTGCTGATGTTGAAAGTGCATGTTTCTGTCTGCATGTCAGAATGTTTCAATTAAATAGAAGAGGAAGATCTTTGAGAACTCACTTAAAATGTGTCCTAATTTTTCTTTCTAGAGCCCTAACCAAAATTTCTATGACAAAAAGAACCCCCTTGTTTTACCAGTATGATTCAATCAAGATGGCTTCAGGTGTGCCACACTTTTGTCATAAATAAGACTGTTAGCTCTCTAGTTGTTCTTTAGAACACTCTAGAAGGCTGCAGTAGAACACAAGGGAACCAACTGACAAGCTTCTCCTGTTGGAAGTACATGTTTTACTGAGAGTCAGACTTCATGTCATATGGCTGAGAAATATAGTGTGAATTTACAGAAAAATATGCTCTCATTTTAGCTTCTGGGACACCTTCCATAACCTCTATGGGGAAATCATGAGAAAAGAGTTTTCTATCAAACATGATTCATGAAATCCCAGCAGAAGGCTTTTTCACAGGGAGAAATCACCTTAGAACACACCCAAATTCCTAAAATTAGTATAGTACCATCAACAAATGATTTTTATTTTAACAAAAAGCTGTATCAACCTCTTTATTCGTTCTCCTTTTTGCGACCTTCAAAACCTGCCATTCACTACAATGCATTTTAAGGGGGACCACGCCTCAGAGTTCTGTAACTGCTGCCACAGCATGTTGTGGCCTAACAGCAAAGGGGGATCCATTTGGGACCCCATATATGCCATTTGGGGTCTTGGTGTGCTCACCCTGCCCACTTACATATTTTTTAAATGTATTTTCAGGACGCAGGGACCAAGTCCCTGAGTCTTGTAATTGCTGCCAAAGCATATTGTTCAGGTTGTCACCAACCAATCTGGATTCACTAGTCTCCTTTAAATTGGCCAATCACAGCATATCTGACCACCAACTGTCCAGATATACACATTTCTTTCTCCTTTAATATCTAAAACACGACTAAATGGATTTACACCAAATACTAAAAATCATGCTTTCTGGACCAAGAGCTACCTTTCTGGCAAATTTGGTGTAATTCTGTCCAGCAATTCGCGCTGTGGTCATGTTCAAAATCCTTATGAGAATTAACATGGGAAACACACTTTTTTACCTCCCCCTTTGTTCTTAATCCCCGCTCGATGGATCACCCCAAAACTTTCCATGCACAACTAGAATCACCAGCACATTTTTTTGGGAACATTTTGTGAAGATTTGTCAAATGGCGCCAAAGATATAACCAAGTCAAAAAATACTTTTCCTATTGAAACTAGGACGTACCTATAACTACCTACTGGCGACTGCCAGTAGTATATATATATATATATATATATATATATATATATATATATATATATATATATATATAATATATGATCCTCACTTTACTCAATTCCCAGCAAAGCAGACTGGACACAAGGTTAGTGTATATATATATATTCACTGAAAAAAACCAAAGGTTACAGGTACGTGATAGTTAGGCTCAGATTTTACTAGTACAAAACCATAGAAATTCAGAAGTTATAGTTACCTGAGGTAACTATAACTTATGCCCCGCAATGCACTGCTCATGACCTCACATATTACATCACTCATGACATGGACAGCACCTCAAAGGTGGTTGTTTACCACATTCTTACCGCCATGCACTTGGTGGTAAGTACACTCTGTAACTTGAATTGAAACAGGCTTTGTGTTATTCTTGTATTTTAGTGTTTGTGGCTTCTTTAAAAATAAACAATATAATGACCATGGCGAGGCCATTATTTCCTATATTAATGTCCCTCATTGCCAGTATTTGCCTAGTGGTGACAGACATTAAAAAAATGGCTATATGTATATGACATAAAGCCATTTCTTCGTTGGCCCTTACTCCTCCAGCCTGTTGGAAAGGTTTGGCTATTACAGTGACAGAGTAGTCATATCCATAGCCAAACCTATTGTCTGCCCACGTTGGCAGGCCATTATATTGGCCGCAAGCATACTCCGTCGCTGTTACGATGGAGTATGCTTACTGCCAAGATACAAATTGGGCCCAAAGTGATGATTCCTCAGGGCTTCAACTGGCCCATAACGTTTTCATGAAACTGGTCCACAAGGCTTTTATTTGACTGGAACTTGATCCAACATAATAAATGAGCCCATGTTAGAGCACATAACAATAAAATGACAGGGTTCCCCAGCACGATTTTTGGTAGCATTTTTAGGCAGCATCTAAAGCTGGTCACATTTTGTCAAATGGAATTTGTGCAGGATTTGTTTATTAATTTACAAAATACTAAATATTTTTTTTAAACTGTGACATCCTATAATAGGATCAGAATCTCTTATTTTGTGAAACCTTGCATTTTGGATGCCTCGTGCATTGTGTGCGCCTCTTGAGGTAGAAAGGAATGATGCATTAGATTCCTTGTGGTGCTGCTGTCTCTGATCGCTTTTTGTTTTGCCATCTGTCTCTATTTAGAGGTCCTCTTGTTGTCCTTCCCACTGTGTGTAGTTGGCTGATCAGCTTGGCTAGTTGAATTTATTTCAGGGCCCCGGTTTGTCTCTGCTTTAGCCGGTCCCAGTTAAATTGGGTATAGTGATTGTGACTTATATGGGCATGCACTTTTGAGGGCTGTAACCACACCTGGAGGCAGATTTACCAACATTTAGCGCAATGTGCGGCGCTTCTTCAAATGGAGAGTGTAGGAATGCACCATATTTACTGACATACAGTGAAATCCTGTTCTCTCTGCATTGGCGCACTGTGGCTGCCAAGCGCCAACGCAGGTATCCTTGCACCATGGTGCAAGGGTGCCTGCGTTACAGTCAGGATGTTTTTGTACAGGAAGGGAAACCTTCACATGTAAAAAACAATCCTCAGAAGCATTTTCATCTGTCTATGTGTTCTGCGAAATGCAACACAAGTAGAAAGGGAAGTAACGAGGAGAAATAAATATATTTCTCCTTGGTACGCCTCTGTTGGGAAGGTATATCACTTTGACGCATTCCCAGGTTTAGTAGTCTTAGTAAATCTGGGATTGCACCAAAAACATGGGTAGATGCATGGGAACATCCACACTCCACCCACAGAAGGCTTTCCTAATGTAGAATAATGCAAGGCAGCGACTTGCACTGCCTTGCGTTACTCCAGATTTACTAAGCCACACAGAGCCATTCAAGGTGGCTTTGCATGGTTTAGTAAATCTGATTTAATGGCTGTGGTTGACTTGCATCACCTTGCGTGACGCAAGAGCAATGGAAGTTCTTAATAAATATGGGCCACAGTGTTCACATTGGTGCTGTCAGGATTGCAATACTCATACCTCTTAAAAGACAACCATTATGGAGTAATGTAGAAAGTTGTTTTTATTAGCTGCAGGTACTATTGCCCTCCACCAAGCTGGGTGTCTTGTTGTTGTTTTGAGCCAGAGTCCAGAGCTCAATTGTAATTGATCCTGCATGCAGTTATAATTAGGCATAAAGGGCGCCATTTGCACTGTTGCGAGTCTCTTAGTTTTGCAGGGTAAGTCTAGCCTGACTTTCAATTTGTCATCTCTGCTCTCTTGAGAAAAAATGTGGTTACCGGGAAGAATTAAATGACCTCTCTTATGGGCTTTAATTGGGATTGGGCCCTGCTCCTGAATGAATTTGAGAGAGAATGTCAGCAATGACATATTGTACAGATGGACATTGGTTGCAGGCACAGTGGTACGGTGGTAACCTGCATAATGATTTGTGGCAGTGTCTATACTGATACTATGGGCAATTAGTTTAGCAAACTGTGGCACAACCACAACCAATACATTATTAGCAGTACTTTACAAATAATAGAGCTTAGGGCAAAGGTAGATGAAAGGGAGGTTTAGACTTGGAGGGGGAGGTAAACTCTGCTCGTCTGGTGGAATTCGCTCCACTTGGAGCACGGAGTTTGGTAAAGACTCTGCCAACTGCTGCGTGGAGGAGTTTTTCTCGCTCACGGCTCGCCAACATTAAGTTGTCGAGCGAGAAAAAACAAGCGCTAGACTGCCTCCCGGTGACATTTCTCAACGTGGGCAGTCACGGCAGGTCGCTATCGCTTGTGTTGAGAAAGTTGCCTACCGCGTTGTGAATGCTGCAGATCCAGTAGAAAATCTACTCGAACTGCAGAAAGAAGCATCACCCTCTGGCATGCCATGTGATGCTATTTGCGTTAATTTTACAGCCCAAGACAAGCTCACAGCACTAAAAATCAGAGCGGCGGATCGGAATCTCGCAGAGTTTTTAGGTAACTCTGTGGAATTCCGTGGAGTAAAACTATGTGAGTTCCGCACACCCTTGTTTAGACGAGCAAGCAAAGAGTTCATGAGGGGGCTCTAGGGAAAAGTTTTGGATTGTCACCTAAGGCATATAAATAGTTAGAGAATCTCTAGCCAAAGTGCATCAATGGCAAAATGCACAAAAATGCCTAAAGATTATTGATGGGTGTAATAGGTAGTTTGAGGAGCTGAGAATCTAGATAAATCATTAAGAGCCTGATTCACAAAGGTAAACTTACATGTTTGTGTAAGTTCAGAATTGTTTGTAACTTCTCTCTTCAAGCAATTCTGAGTTTTTTTCTAAGTCGTTGTATTCCCCCTGACCCACCTCACACATTTTGTGTACTAGGATGGTCCATCTGGTCAACTTCAATTTAAATCCCCTTTAACAAGTCACGACTGCCTGTTACAGTTACAGCCGGACTGGCTACCGGGCGTTTTGGTGTGCTGCCAAGCTGGGGGCTGATTTCGTTGATGGGGACCTGCGTGTGCTTAAAAACATTAGTTTTGCTTTGTTTATTTCGAAGCTCACACAGGTCCCCATCAACGAAATCAACCCCCACCGCAGTGAAATCAGCCCCAAGCTCGGCAGCACACCAAAACGCCCAGTAGCCAGTCCGGCCCTGCATGTTTTGCATCCGCTATATAGTTAGATCAACTGCCGAGATCTGGAGATTTATCAGGCTGCTTTGATGATACACGCACTGACCAGTAGCCGCCACCTCTCTTGTTTCTAGTTCTTTTACTTCTACGAGAGATAGAGGAAAAGGGCATGTTAGTAAATATAGGAAACAACGTTTGAGTGACCTAGTTGCCTCATTGCCATAGCTCCCATTATCATGTTACAATGACTGGGAAAGAGTTCCCAAAGGAAATGGTAAACTTGCATTGAGAGCAGCTGCATTCCACTTCCATTCCAGTTTTATGTCACACTTTTTGTGGAGATGGACATTAAGGAAATTCATACGTCTTTGCTTTCTGATGTTTCCCAGTTTTGAATTTAGTTTGGGATGCAGCAGTAGAAGATGACCTCTGGAGTTTGACGTGTATGTAAACTAGGACAAGAAACATTCTTACACTTACTTCATAATTCTCCTGCTCTTTCCAATATCAGAAAGAAATGTTTAGGATTTTTAATTAATTTGGTATAACAACAAGTAACTCCACTGTGCCATGAGTATTCAGTAATGTTGGAATGATTTCATGCCTTAAAAGATTATCAAATCTGATTTGTGCTTACCCAAAAAATGTATCAAGGTTTATTTTTTAGAAGAAATGTATGCGTTTTATTATTATTTGTCATTATTGAAATTTTAAGTTGTTGTTCATTTGTAATGGTATATTAAAATACCAGTAAAATAAATCAATTCATCATATAAAAAGCTAAGTTGTATGCGTTTGCCAAATAAACCCTTTTTCGTTATAGTCTCTCAAAGCATGGGATTGATGTACAAGTTTAATGCACCTGTTGAAATTTTAATTCGTATGTAATAGAACTGGCATCAATTATGCACCCCATTTTATGTATATTAAAACTCACTATCTGTTGCATTTGCTTAAATTACGAATTTGTTTCTTACTATGCGATTAATCTCCTCTTCCTCCCCATCTTTCCTCCTTTCTGTTAGCCCCCCCGTCAGCTAAATTAGCCACATGAGGCACCACCAACAATATTATTTCTGTTTTAGTGTCACTGAAGGCAGATGTTGGAAAAGCACCCTCTACTATCTCAGCTTCATCCATAGGCATGACATGAAGGGGGAGATTGACAATGCAGGAGGCAATCAAACATGCTGCACTGCATTGGCCAAGGGGGAAAACAAAGAGAAGAGCCCTATATACTAAGATTGGCAGGTTGCTGCTGCTGCCATCCACTATGCAGGTGCTCTTCTTAGGCTGTCTTGAGTGAGTCACAGCCTTGCATCATGGTGCAGAGATGAGTGCATGCAATCTAGGTGGCTTCTAGACAGGAGGCATGCCCTCCCAGTAAACATTCCTATGCCTAAACAAATTCAACAGGACCCGCCTCATTGAATGTGTGTAATGCACTTCAAAACACATGCACTGCATGTTTATTTTGAGAAATTAAAACATTTCCTACTGTTAACTCCTGCTTCAAGGAGATGTAATTATCTCTCAAAAAAGGGAATTATTTACAAGCCTTATGCGCCAGCAGAATGAAAACATTTTTAATATATGTGCATAGCACTTAGGTACAACTGAACTGGCCAGAATTATGCAAACCTATTTTGTGCATCTTAAAACTCACTGTCTTTTGCATCTCCGTAAATAATATAGTTTGTTTTCTAACTATGACAATGATTTGTTTTTTCCTTCCAATGTTCTCCCTTCTTGCCTCCTTTCTGCTATCCCTTCTTGAGAGGCATCACCCACACCAGGCACCTATGTTCGTCCTGCTTTAGTGAATTTGAAGGTAAATGTTGGGAAAGAACCTTCTTCTACCTCACCTCCAATCATGGCGAATGCATGTGGGGGTAGATGTACTCATTATTCCTGCAACGCAGCACAGCAATCTAAATTGCCGCACTGTGTTGGCCAAGGGGGAAACAAAGCTCAGAGCCTGCATTGGCCAGCTTCCTCTGCTATCATTTCTTGCACTGGTGCTCTAATTATGCTGCCTGCATGGCAGACATTCGCACCATGATGCAGAGTTGCGTGCCGACAGTCTAGCATCAGAGTTTGGACTGAAAGCTCCAGTTTACATTCCTATGACTTCAGCATACCTGCAATGCATTATTTTAAAGAAATTTAAAAATGTCTCAATCCTCTTACTCCAAAGAGGTGTTAGGTTTTGGTCTGGCCATCTGATGAGATTGGACTATGCGTCATAACCTCTAGGTGTTTGCACTGATCCGCCAAAGTAACGCACCTTTGATGCAAAGAAATGTAAATCTGTGCATGGTACTTTTGGCCCTTGGAAATGAGCACGTTTCCAGCATGAAATATGTTGTGCACTGGAAAGTAAACACCAATGTGTCACTTTGAGTCATTTTGTGATGATGTAAACCTTAATACATTTGGCCAAAATATGTTATTTCTTCAGCTGTCTGTTTTTGGTACAATACAGTCCATGTGATGTGCTTTGGCTAGGCTGCTACTTATAAAGAATCTGCCTGTAGATTCAGAGGGCAATTTACAGTGAAAAGCATGCATCACAAGTACCAAAGCTGGTGGATATTCTGCATTTCTAGGCTCATGAGTTCCCAATCTCATTTCAGAAGAAGGAACCGCTGGTTATCCACAGCTGGGTTCACCATGGGCACCTCACCCAGTGACCTGTTCAACCGAGGACTGCCATCAAATGTAGTGTCCGATGGCTCAACCTATTGAAGCAGACATTTCTCCAAATCTCTAGGAGAAGCTACTTGCCCTTCAAGGACATTTCTTTATTTTAGTTTTTTATAAAGACATCCCAGTTTGTGGATTTGTTTCAGAGCAGCAAAAACTATCACATGAGGTCCAACTCAGCATTGCAAGTTTCCGAAAATAGATGTTGGAAGCATTTTTGGTGAAATGTCCCTGCCAACATGAGGGGGAACTCTCAATTTGTCGGCCGTGTTGCTGTCAAGCTGCCGAATGTGGGACCTCCAGAGGCTCAGGGCCTAACTAAAAATGACCCCTTGTATCTATCCACTTGCTTTACAGCATATATGTCAATTGACTTTTTTCTGCACATTACACTGATGTTATTTTCTGAAAACATTATTCCAGGAATGAAAGGGAAAGAGTAGTTAATGGTGATACTCAAGTATTTACCTCAGCTTTTGTGCTGCGGAAACTCAAGGTGGCTCTCAGAGAAAAAAATAACAAGGAAGAACCATGTAGCCGGTTACATGCACTCACATGAAATTGAAACTTAGCCTGTGCTGCACTGCTCCATTTGTATCTGTATTGGATTGATTTAGATTTATATCTACAGTGGAACTTATATGCTAAAATTGAAATGTAGCTTCCCAGATGGCAAGCTGGAATTAGTCATTCTAGCTGGAAGCAGTTATCACCGGGAGTTCCACAACATTTTGCGTGTGCCAAGTAAGTCAATGTTAGACAGCTGATTGATAAAGCTAAATGTATTTGAATGAACCATTGTTTTATGTGAAGCTGTACACAAGATTTAGATGCATGAGTGTGATGTCCTCTGATCCAAAATGTCAATTAGAGCCTCTCAATGTTATAAGAAAAGCAAGCTGAAGGATGGGGCAAAGAAAACAACTCTACACCAAATTAATTTTTTTTCAATTTTTCAATTTATTCATTGCACAAATTACATTTCAAAATACATAGATAAATACATAGATGAAAGTAAAATGCTTTTTATCATATTTTTCAAGGATGGAGCAAATAGATCTGGTCCATGAGAGAAGACATGTATTTTCAAAGCAGACCGGCTTTTAATGTTGTCTTGAGCTGTGTTGCTCTCCGATACAACACGTGATTTATATTTCTAAACCAGGATCTTAGCTTGAAACACCTTGGGGTACGTTCTTGGACGGCTTCAGCAGGACATGGGATTGCATAATTATTCTAAGAAAACAAAGAACAATCATAATGGTATTAAAATAATTTACATCATGTGTAACTGATAGAGTTTAAATTGTTTTAGTGAAAATCATACATTCAGTCTTCATTTTTTCACAACTTGCATTGCTTTGACCTACTAGCTACAACTTCTCACACTTCAGTAATAATCTCTCAAAGGGGGAATGAACTACAATATACATATATGGAGGCAGCAGTTTTTGTGATTCATCTTTTAAGTCTACAGTATTGAAATAAAGACGATCTTAAGTGATCCACATGAAATGAAATGCATTTCTAAATTAAGAGATATACACACGTGCTTACCATATTGCCTAATCAATTATTTATTTGTAAAATGCTTGTATAATACTGCAGAAAAATATTTTTTTGTAAGAGAAGAGTACTTGCACTGGAAACTATAACTCACAGCACCCTAATTCTAATAACATATTATGGTGAATTCTTAAGCCTTTCCAATGATTGATTAAAAATCACTACTCTGGTGTGGTCTGCAGGAAGACATGCACAACATTTTTCCAGTGACCTCGACGGTGGATCCCTCTGTCCAAGATGCATAACATGTATCCAAGTGATACTGCGAGGATGTGACCTCAGGAGAGGGCAACTGATGGCCCAGGGTGCTGGTCGAGTGCTAGCAAAGGTGGAGAACACCTGGGTCAGTGCAGTGGGAGCAGCTAATCAACAGCCCAGCTCCAATGAAGGCTACAGTCCTATTGTGGCCTGGGACAACTCGATATGCTCGACAACGAGGCCAGTGGGAACTTTAGCGGTGGCACGACCAGGGTCCCCACCTGACGCAGCTAAGAAGGCACATTGGAAGCACTAAGTAAGGGTCCTCAAGAGGGCGTCATTCTAATCCTGGACACCAGAAGCAACTATGCCAGACACTTGCGACTTGACCAGTGGCATCATGCGAAACGGCCGTGAAGAGTTTTTGCTGCTCCCAGGAGCACTTCACTAAAAAGTGTGCTATTATTGTATAATCAGCACTCCCTCTTGCTCAGTCCTAGAGTGCAGAGAGCGAACTGTATAGTGAGGAGCAGCAACGAAGAGAAAGACTTGATGCATCTTGGGCAGTAAGGTGGTGAGTGGGGAAATAATTGATCTACTTTCCTTAGAAATCAACAGTAAAGAGCACTGGTTTGTAGGAGCACTGGGGTGAATCTTCAAGGGAGCCAACTGCTCACTGAGCATTTTATGAGGACACAATAGCACGAACCACAGATTTCACACTATAATCTTAAAATAGCCCCATACTCCAGAGCCTGAAACACTGACATCGGGATACATGAGACAAGAACTTGGGTGCCCTATTTTCAATGAAACCTAAGAAGACGGGAGCACAGAGAGCATTGTTCACCTACTGGCGACATATAGAACCCATACCCACCTGTGCAGGAAAAATAGAAAACATAGTTGTAAATATGACCTCAGAAAAAGTGGAGTCTCCTTATCCACTGATCAAGGAAGACATACCGAGCTTCCTAAGTAACCTACACGATAACATTTCTATTATGATCACCACAAAAATGGAGGCCTTGAAATCCCACATGGTGGCGGCCCTCTCAGATGTGGCAAAAGGTTTGGGAGAGCAGGGTGAACGAGAATGAGCTAGAAAACATGTAAGACCATCATACTAGATTTAGGAGGGCATTAAAAAATTATGAGACAAATATGCGGACCTAGAAAATCCCTCCCGAAGTTACTTGATTCTAAAGGAGGACCATGCATTTGTCATCTCTATGGTCCCGGCCCAGAGTCATCAATGCTAAATTGACATCATAGCTAAATTGTATCATCTTCCATCAAACACAAAATAATGAGAGTGGCCAGAAAGATGGGCACAATTATTTTTCAGGATCACACCATCAACTTCCACCAGAGTATCTCACAAAGCACTCTCAACAAATGAAGGATGCATGCACTGATAACAGGGGAACTGCAGAGAAGACAGTAAAGATGGACTTTTCTATTTGCTCTGTGGTTTCAACTGAACTCCAGAACCCTTGTGATCTGCACAGTAAAGGAAGGATGAAACATTTTGGGATCGGCCAGTGAGGCTCTGCAAATCAAATTACGACAGAGGAGTAAAGCAAGATATAAAGTTGACACTTTCATATCAAAGTAAAAGTAGGATGCTACATATGATAACAGAAGCTAAAAGGTGCTGGATGGGTTGTAGGTGGGAAGAGCAGGCTGCAGTGCCATTTCCCAATGTTTTGGAAGACTTTCTACTCCTATCTTCTTCAGCAGAAAATAGAAGTGAGTTGATGGGTAGTTGGTAAAAGTTTCTGAGTTTGAAGTCCTGATGGGTGCAGAGGCAGTTGACACTGAGTCAAATACTTTTAAATGTCGGAAGGTCTCCTACAATCCTTGGAATTACAACCTCCTACAGATGGAATACATCTCAATGAACAATGTTGAGGGTAGTGTCATGGAGTGTGCGGGGACTGAATTTCCCAGTTAATCAGAACACAATCTGGGGGAGGTGTGCAAAGTTCCCCCAGATAAAGTATGCCTCCAAGAGACTCACTTGTGAACATCAGATGTACATTTAATGCAGCACAAGCTATACCTCAATCTATGTTTTGTGGCTACAACTAAGAAAAAAAGGTGGGGTTATGATAGAGTTGCACCGGGATTCCACACTAGTAAAGGAAGGGCCAAATGTCAGATCGGAGAGATCTATACCCTCAAAGAAAACAACATGAATCTGAGAGATATATAAGTGAAACAATATCCATTCATTTCTATCCTTCAGTTTGACAAATAAAGTGCATATTATGCCAGAAAATACATTCCTTAAGAACAAAACCAACATTCACATCTAAAGTGAACACACCTCAAAACAAGAACAAACATAAACATATTTTTGTCTGGTAACATTTAGAAAATGTAGACACTTTCCTTGATCAGAAAGGTCATCTTACGTTTCAAGTAAATTGTTGCAGTTTCAGGTTGTCAAGGATAAGAAGGACATCCTCTTTCTGTATCTTGAGAGACTAAGACTCAAGAGCAAATTTAACTTACTGTGGGGCATATTCTCAAGGACTTATCGCCGATTTATCGGCACTTTAGCGCCGCAAAAGTGGCAATAGATTTATCGCCCTATTCTCAAGCTGGTGCAAACTGCCGATATCGCCAGTTTTCCAGCGATAGCTGCCGCAAAAAACATCGCCACGGATGAGAGCGACAACTAACACTAATGATATGCAGAGTAGGCGTTCCCGTGCAAAAACACACGAAAACACCACTTCGCGATATTCTCAACGACCAGCCAGATCTGCGATGCGACCCAAAAACAGGCGATAAGGCGCGTTAGCAACAGGGATTTAACACCTGCCCTTTACTGGTGTAAAGCAGGACTACAACCTGCAGCATGAAAGGGAGCCCAGCCCAGAGCCACATCTGAAGACCAACACATGTCATGGAGCTACTGACCATGCAGCTCGGAGACTCAAGAGGTCCACAACACCCACCGCCACCACCCCCAGGCTCCCACCTCCCCCGCCCCCCCCCTACCCGGCTACCACCGAGGCAGTGCAGAACAAGAAAGCTGACCTTCCGAAAACGGCATGGCCCCTCAGCCACACAATTGCAGAACGTGGGGAGAGGTGGGAACCAAGTATGTGCGAAGGAGGCAAGTGACCCATCAATAAGAATGTACACAATGCCAAGTGTGGCGGTGATGTGCTGGACAGACTTCAGTATGCAGAGCACAGACATGTCCATGTGGACATATACTGCTGGTGTGTGTAGTGTTGTGGACAGTGGACGCAACCATGTCACCTCAGGCAGTGGAGAAGACCTCGGTCATGGAGCTGTGTCCCCCCCCTGTAAGCGTAAGCGGAGTGGGCTTCTCCGGCGTACGCCAGTCCAGCGTAGGAGTGTGAATAAATAGGCCGGGGCTCCGGGCGTGGTTCACTTCCCGGATGGCCAACGCGTCTGCCAGGGCTCGCGCCCCTCACCCTGCCACGAGTCCGCCGCCGTGACTCCCAGCCTCCTCAGCCGATCGCTGGCTTGCGCGACACAGGCCCCCAGCGCACCCAGCGGCACAGCACCGCAGAGTCATGTGTGTGCTGACTACTGCCTCCGGCCTACGCTGCTGTCAGCAGGGCTCACAAATCAAATTGAGTCTTGATTTTTTTATGGCGCAGTCCAGTAGGCAACAGACATTGCTTCCAGTGCGGCCCGCCCGGACAACGCATCATCGCTGGCTGCACACCCGCTGAGCGCTTCAGGTGCCACTAACTCTGTGCAGCTCAAGTCATCGCCACATGGCTGTGTGCCCATGCTGACCGCTGCCTCCGGCCTACACTGCGGTCAGCAGGGCTCACAAATCAAATCCAATCCTGACCTGCAAGGACGTGCCATCATCGCTGGCTGCACACCCGCCACCACCGCCAGGACCACCTCCAACCAACAACTGCCAGAGTCGGAGAAGTCTAACAGCCAGCCTATCAAAGTTGCTCACACCTGTCTTGGATGCCATCATCAGCTTGATACCCTGCTCAGCTCTTCAGGTGCCACTAACTCAGTGCACCACAACTCATGGACCCATCATGATTGAGTTTTGTGCTGTGGACAGCGGACGCAACAATGTCACCTCAGGCAGTGGGGAAGACCTGGGACGATGATGATGAAGATGAGGCAGGTGTACCACACCCCACTGCAGCTGCAGCAGGAATATCCTGAAGGGACCAACTCATTAACAATTTCTTCACATGAGCACGCTCAGCTCTGGTGCCCCTACCTCAGTGCTGCTCAAGTCATCGCCACATGGCGGTAGGCCCGTGCTGGCCGCCGTGCATCCTGTGCCACTAACTCAGTGCACCACAAGTCATGGACCCTTTATGATTGAATCTTGTGTGTGTGATTTCAAATCCGGTGCCCCTACCTCAGTGCACTGCAAGTCATGGACCCTTTATGAATGAATCTGTGTGTGTGATCCGATGATCACTGTTCGAGTTGTTGCCAGCACCAACCACTCCCTGAGGGCTGGATTACACTCACCCCACACCCATCCAGCACAGGCGTCACTGGACATGTGACCCTGGTAATAAAAAGGGGCCGGGCGCACATGCCCGTAGCCAGTTCCACTATCTATCTAAGTGTGTCCGTGTGGTCTTTATGTATGCATGATGGCCCCGGGCCCTACCACATTACATTGTGCTGTGGACAGCGGACGCAACCATGTCACCTCAGGCAGTGGGTAAGACCTTGGACACGTAGCTTTGTCGTCCCCCCCTGTAAGCGTAAGCGGAGTGGGCTGGGCCGGCGTACGCCAGTCCAGCATAGGGGTGTGAAGAATTTGCCCGGGGCTCTGGGCGTGGTTCAGTTCTGGCCTGGACAAGGAAGTAACTAATGAGTGTGTCTCTGTTGTAGTGTCGGCGCCACCAGGCCCGAGATCGACAATGTTGCAATGTAGCATGCACCCAGAGGGCGGGCTCGCACGAACGGAGAAATGAAGGAGCGCAAGACCGCTCGGGGTCTTGGCTCATACATGCTAAGTGTTGTGTGTATCTGTATTGCCGCAGCATGAGCCAAATGCCTAGCCTTAATCGCAGCGCGAGTTCAGCCAGGCATGAACTCTACATCTGAGTCCGCCCTATCCTTACCATGGGCCTACACTCACGTGGCAGCCCACCTTCAACGGCCAACATCACAGTGTCGTTGTCAGGCTTGTGGACATGCGCAGACAGGCATGACAATGGTGTGCCGTAGGAGTGCAAGTGATGCAACCGCGCAGCACACACAAGTAAATAAGCTCGGGGGAGGGAGGAGCAGCTGTGAGGCAACGTAACACACAGTGATGCCGCTCATTTGCCACATGCAAGACATGTCAAACATGAATCCCAATGTCGCACACACCCCACCCCACACCCAACAAGCCACATCACATTTCCTGAATGCAAGCAGATGACAAACTAACATTAGGGATGAAAGCTCCTTTGTCTGAACTATCAGGCGGAAGTACATCTGCACCTCTGACCTCGGAATTGCATGTGCCCGGCACCCCCTGACAGATTCTATAGCAGCTGATGACGACTCCCACACTACGCACAGCCCGACGAAAGACCAACATATACACACCCCACACACAGGAGTCCTTGCTCGAAGTTATCTTGCATGGAATGGCCTTCACACTTACACCCACACCATCCCATGCGTACAACCGTTGCACACTATAACAACTCATTGATCCGAGCTGTGGCATTTCATCCACAGAACTGGTGCAGGTCAGAACAGTGCCGCTTCAACCAGAGCCACTAACGCAATGGCAGAAAATCCCAGACACATGCACAACCCCTGTCATGTGGAACTGTACCGTGCAGGTATGCTGCATTTACTGGGGGCACTGCCATTGGCAGTGCTGCGGATCAGTTACCGGCTAAGCTTCTGCCTTGCCAACGTCACCTGCGTTCAGCCTGTGTTGCATTGTCGATCGTGCATATTCGAGTGGTCCATGGATGTCTGCCTATCCAACAGGACGGTAGCTGAACTGGATTTTGACATGTGTGTGCGCCCCCTGTTGGCCCACGACCAGGAGTGTCACCGTGATACCCGTATATGGGATGCCTTGATACTTGGCATACATGCTGGCAGCTGGACCTGGGATATTGCACAACTCCTCGTGTGCAGTGACCACATTGAACCGCTCCCCTATTGGGCTGTAGTGCTAATTGGTGAAAGGGGGTGGACGCAGCACATCTGTCCGGACCTGCTAATGGATCGCCTCGCCGTCCTGTTTGATGAAGTCGACAACGACCTCATGTTGGAAATGATAGCCTACGAAGCTGCAATCGCTTTCATGGACGAGTAACTACGTACCTGCAGCCACAACAAATTGGAACCCATTGCACATGTCCCAACACCTTGTTGTATCTTGGAGATCTGGTCACATATCCCACGACAACAGTGGACATGGCTGCATTTGCCTGGACTCCGAATACATGAGCGGACAACAAAGCGGGTTAACACACACCTGTGAAAGGTGAGGCACTCCCACGAAGTGGACAGCGGTGCTTGGCAACGTTCCTCATTCTGACATACTGCTGCATTGGTCTGCATGTTGTGGCACTAATCTTGCCCGTACTGACACGCATATGCTAAAGAAGTCTACGCACCTTCACTTGTATTCAACTGTGATGAGTGTTGATTTGCATGACAATGTGTGTCTCACTGCCTATCAGGGTCACGGCCATACATGCGCATTGATAGCATTACCCAGGGAGTACCTTTTTGTGGAATCACTGTCCCTACATTCATCCATACTTTCATACTTGGTTAATCATAGCCATGACACATCTGTGTGAATTAGAATATTTTATTCGCATTCAGTGGAGTGTTGAAGCTGGAGCAGTACAGGGCCATGCAAACCCCACTTTACGTTGTTGCACCGTGGAGGGCCAGCCAAAGTCCTTTAGGGATTGACAAGTTCATCGGAAGAGGAAGACTTCAGTCCGCAGTGTGATTGCTGTGTCATAGGTAACCAAACAAAATATGGCAGGCCATGTCGAGGTCCAAGGTGAGTGTCGCTGAGTGTATAGGGGGACAGTGGAAGGTGTTATTCCAGGGCATGATGCAGAGGGCAGAACCAAGCTGAAACAGGCCATATGGCGGAGATGAATGCTACCACTTCATTCTTGCCACAAAGCCAGATTCATCATCATCTTCGTCCTCTGATGTGTCAGGTGCCTCACATGTGGGTGGTGGTGTATAGTCTGCATCACTGTGTGGCGCTGACACATCAGGGGCCGGAGGTGGAATGTCTGCCGCACTGTGTGGCACTGACACTTCAGGGGGCGGAGATGTGGATGGAGTAGTAGCAGCAGCATTCATCCACGCCAGGCCTTGTGGCGGCAATGCCATGACGAGGATCTGCAGGGCATGGAAGATCACAGCTACATCTCGCTGGTGTGCAGCAGTGGCAAACATTCTTTCCGCCTGCATCCGCTCCAAGCTCTCCATCATTCTCCTTATGTGTCCCAACTCCCGGCTGACATCGCTGGAGCCACTCTGACTAGACAGTTGTTCTTGGGTCAGAGTCCTGACTCCAGCGATGTCAGCCATGGATTGTTGGAGATCATGGAGCGGACAGTGGGTGTCCGTTAGGGACTGTAAGTGGTCCCTGATGGGAATTAGACACCCACGTATGGCATCTATTTTGGCTGCCATGAGGTCGAACCCCACCCGCAGCTGATCAGCCATCTTCTCCTGGCACCGTAACACACGGCGTTGGAATGCCATGTGTTGGTCGAGGGGGTCCTGGGAGACAGCGGTGGTGGTGGGTGCTTCCTGCTGTGTGGTCTTTGCAGGGGGTGGGGTCTCCTCGATGCAGCTGGGCTGCCCTGCTCCTGGAGGTGGGGTGCCGAAGCTGTCCATGAGCTGTTGGAGGGCGTCGATGTTGATGTTGGGGAGGTCCTCTTCATCATCAGTGCTGAGTTGTTGGGTCTGCTCTGCAGGAGGTGTTGATTCTCCCTCTGCAATGTGAAGGGGAGATGCAGATTGACAATGTGTTCACATGTATGTTCACGCATTGTACAAGTTTACTAACAGACTGCATGACAATGTACATTGTGACTGTTTGTGAGGAGATGCCTATTTGATGCGGGACAGTTGACATTTCTACTCCATCAGGGATGTGAGGTTGTACTTGTACATTATCATCTCACAGTTTCCTGCTATGCCAAATGCGAATGGCCATTTTCTACACACAAGCGGCAGCAGTTGTGTCCTCTGTTCTGTTGTGAAAGTGTTGCAGTTTGTACCACATTGTTGTCAATGTTGAGGTGCTCAGATTCTTATGTGTGTGTGCTGCATTGTGGGTGGGTTGCCCCTTCAGCTCTGATTTGGCTGGCCCTTATCCCTTTTAGGCGGTGTGCCTTTCACTTCTGTGCTTATACAGTGCTGAGATGTTGCAGACTTGGGTATATTGGGCTCTTGGTCGGAGTTGTGACTCTTGGGCATGGTTTGTCCGCAGATGTGCCATACTTAATTGTGTTTGTGTGCCATTGTGCACATCACCCCCGTCCCCCCAGTCCCTGGTCGTTACTCACCCTGTTGCTGTTGGCTCAGGTCATGTTGTGCTTTGTCCGGTCCCCCAACTCCTGCCACCGTCTCCCCAATGATGACTCGGGACACCATTTCCTTCATCTCATCCAGCTCCTGGTGTGTCGCTGGACTCCCACCTCCATTCTGCATTGCTGCTTTCAGGTTGGCTGCAAGTTTCAGCTTGGTTTTGCGCTTCACATCAGTCCAGCGCTTCTTGCAGTCGTCCACTTCCCTTCTCTTCACTCCGACTGCATTCACCTTGGCCAAGATGGACTGCCATATTGTATTTTTAGTTGCCAATGACACAGTGGAGGTGATGAACAGTTGGTGGTAGTGTCCTATCACCTCCGTTATGAGGATCTGGTTTTCCTGCGTACTGAAACGCGGGTTCCTCTTCTTCTTCTCCTTGCCCTTCCCTGACCCCGAGGTCCCAGGCTGGTCCTCTGTGGGACTTGTGGGGTTCTGGTTGTCCTCTGTACTTGCTCCGGCTACCTCCATGGTGCTTCGCAGTTGTTTGTGTTTTTTGTTGCCGCTTTTCTAGTGATTTTTCCCGCCTGACTTGTGGGACTTGCAGGCCTGGCGCTGCTTATCGCTGTATTTTTTATCGCAGTTGGGCCCATCGCAACTTTTTTCACGTTCGGGTTTAGATTTTTATCGCCGTCCGGGTAATTTTATCGTGGACATTTAATGCGTTATTGGGGAACTATCGCATGTTACCGCCGTGTTGAGAATACGACGTTAACACTGAGTTATTTTCCCGCAATAGGCGGCGATATGTAAAATTGCGTTAACCTATTTTGGCAATGATTATCGCACGTTCTTGAGAATATGCCCCTAAATTTGCTAAGTGAAAATGTGTATAATGTCCCATACTGAGGTGAGTGCTGGTTTCCAAAAAGTCCTCATCAGCGGCACCTAGTGGTTGGACAGCAGAATACTGACAAGCAGGACTCACTCCATGCTTGACACCCCAAAGTGGAGATCCCAAGGGAGTGACTGCATAGCAGTATCCCCAAACTTGACTGCAGGCAAGACATGGTAAGGCTAATAGGGCCCGTAAATGAGGATGAAGGAAAAATAACAAGGTTGGAACCCACTCTCACTTCGAAGGGCAGGTGACGAAGCACCCAGGTGCCTGCCTCTACTAGACACAGAAACAAACAGGCACTATGTAGGGAGCATGACCTTATAATGCGTCTCTATGGAGGAAGGGGAATAGCTAGGACCTGTAGGTGCCTGTCTCTGAATGGGTTGCAGTCATGGGCAAGGACTAGGATAAGGAAGGGCGACAACATGATAATGCTTTCAACTGCCAATTTTTCAGTATTCAAGTGCTTCTAGAGTTGCCACAAGGCCCATGACAATTAAGGACCAGAATTCATCCTTACTACCACACTTCTTGAGCACTGAGCTCGGCATCCTCTTTTCTTCTAAAAATCCCAATATCAGGGATTCTCTGGTAGGTGGTTACTACTTTTGCCACCAAACAGGGAGAGCTTTGATTAAAATAAACACTTGGGACCTTTTTTAAGAGAGCCTGGATTGTCCTAAATCCTAAGAAAGTGACTTCCCAAGTTTGCACCTTGGGACAATATCCATTTTTGTATGTTCAACTAAAAAAGGTTCATGTGCACTCTGACTCTTGAGGAGGAGGAATTAAAGGCCATTCAAGATCTTATTATCTTTGAGCAGCAGGAGGGAGCACCACACACACGTGAAACACATTACATGTTTTCCCTATGCAAAGCACCAGAAGATATGTTCCACTTTAAAATCTATCTGAGATACAGAACTGTGGCCTACCCAGTCGATCTCAATGCATTCAACTAGGGCTTGGAACAGATCCAGGACTACACATATTTAGTCACATATTTATGACTTACCAACATACGTTTCTTAAACAGAACAAACATTGCAAAGTGGTGCCAATAATATGAATATACAGCAAAAACAATTAATATTAAGCTAAAATTGGCTATGTATTAAGACAAAGTGTAGCAATTATGATGTATGGCAGGCACACCAATAGATAGATAAGATAGATGGATAGATAGATAGATAGATAGATAGATAGATAGAAAGATAGATAGATAGATAGATAGATAGATAGATAGATAGATAGATAGATAGATAGATAGATAGATAGATAGATAGATAGATAGATAGATAGATAGATAGATAGATAGATAGATAGATAGATAGATAGATAGATAGATAGATAGATAGATAGATAGATAGATAGATAGATAGATAGATAGATAGATAGATAGATAGAATGAATTACCAGTTTACAATGTTTGTATTTTTGAAATATTTCGATAAATGTGCAGCAGATCGCTTGAGAGCGATTTCGATGACTTAATCAGAAAACAAATGTAAGACAATAATAGTTTTTGTTATCATTATGCTGTGTTGTGAAGCTCTGCTAGACATAAACCAATCCCAACAAAGGCAAAATTTCCAAATTGAAATTGAGATTGCTTGTTAGTCATTCAGGCAAAAAGGTTTGTAGTCACACTTTTCAGTCAATCAGACATTGAAAAAACAAGCAATGAAGAAATAATGACACAATATTTAGGACAGTCACTCTAGGGATTATAATCGGTGCAGCCACCATCCATAATAAGGGGCGATTCTCCAGGGACAAAAGAAGCCAGCACTAGGAGGTCTGTCCTTAGGGCTGCAATAATTAACAGTAGAAGTAATTAACATAAGAAAGATGTGCGGCCCTCAGAGCAGCGGGACATCCTCATAGAGGCGTGCTTTGCCCTGGGAGCAGTATATTCTGCCACAAGGGCTGCTACATTAGGAATGGCAATCACTACTACCATGAGGCTAGCCTTAAACTAACACAGTGGGTTGCACTGCGCTAGGGGCAGAAGCCATCACCAATTACAGTACATGCTGCACTGGAGGCAGCTAACACTAGGATGGCTAGAATGGCTAATACTGCCCTCCGGGCAGTGGTAAACTAACATATTGGTTTTCGCTGCGTTTGGGGGAAGAAGCCACCAGCAGTGGCAGTATATGATGCCCGACTAGCAATGGTAGTCAATATTGCCCTGGGGAGAGCTTTAAACTAATACTGTGGTCTGTGCTGCCCTGGGGCAGCAGCCACAGGCAATGGCAGTACATTCTGCACCACGGCAGCTGACACTAGCAATGGATTTCAATACTGCCCTGGGCAAGATTAAGTAGCATAGTTATTTGCACTGCTCTGGGGGCAGCTGCTACCAGCAATGGCAGAATATCCTGCCCCAGGGGCAGCCTGTACTAGCAGTGGCAGTCAATACTCATTTGCACTGCTCTGGGGGCAGCAGCTACTAGCAATGGCAGAAAATGCTGGCCTGGGGCAGCCAGTACTAGCAATGGCAGACAGTACTGCCCTGGGTGCAGCAGCCACCAGAAATGGCAAAATATGCTGCCGTGGGGACAGCTCAATCTAGCAATGGCAGTCAATACTGCCCTGAGGGCAACAGTTAACTACATAGTGCTGCCCTGGCGTTAGCTGACACTAGCAAAGGCAGTTAAATCTAACCTGGGTGCAGTTGTAAACTAACATAATGGTTTGCGCTGACTTAGGGGCAGCAGCCACCAGCAATGGGAGTATAGACTGCCCTGGGGCAGTTAAGGCTAGCAGAAGCAGTCACAACAGCCATGGGAGCATCAGTAAACTAACACAGTGGTTTGTCCTGCCCTGGGGGTAGCAGACACCACCAATGGCAGAATATGCTGCCCTGTGGTTAGCTGACACTAGCAAAGGCAGTTAAATCTGACCTGGGGGCAGTTGTAAAATAACATAGTGGTGTGCACTGTCCTGGAGGCAGCAGCCACCAGCAGTGGCAGTATATGCTGCTCCTAGACAGCCAACACTAGCAATGAAAGTCAATGCACTGGGGTCAGAAATAAACTAAGAAAATGGTTTGCCTGGCCCTGGGGACAGCGTCCACCAGCAATGGCAATATGTGCTGTCCTGCCAGCCATCACAGTGAGTACTGCCCTGGGGCAGCATCAAAATAACATAGTGGTTAATGCTGTGGCAGGGCCCACCAGACATGGTAGTATATACTGCCCAACAAGCAATGGCAGTCGGTACTGCTCCGGAAGCAGCAGTAAACTAATAAAGTAATTTGCGGTGCCCCAGGGCAGCAGTCATTAGCAAAAGCAGTATGGCAGTCAATACAGCCTGGGGGGCAGCAGGAAACTATCATAGTGGTGCACAATACCTTTGGGGCAGCTAAATAGCAATGGCAATATTTGCTCTCCTGGTGGCAGTAGCCACCTCTCTTTACAGTGAGTGCTGCCCAGAGTGTAAAATGAACCAGGAATGGTCAGAAATGGATGAACAGTAAACACTCAAATCTACTAGCTACTGGATCCATTTTACATGGCTCTATAGGTGGCACACAAACGATTCAGCGGAGCAACAGTTCAATTCAAATTACCAAACATGTGGAAGGAGGCAATCGCTCCTGTTCAACTAAGGGGAACAGTGCCAAAGATTGGTCCTGGCTCTCACTGGCCTTAAACTCTAGCTCCTAATATTAGGCCCTTACTAGGCAATCAGTCGACACCACCAAAGATCAGCTACGCCTTAAACAACGGCCATGTCCAGTACAGAAGTCCCTCGGATAACAATCAAATGATCAATATCATGACCTGGAACGTTGCAGGGATACATAAAGTTTTGCAAAGTCCAGCTGCAATTACATTCCTTGCAGGAGCAGACATAATCTGCGCCCAAGAAACATGGGCTATTTCTTCTACACCAATAGGGGACTATGCGGAATATGTCAAACCACTGAAAGTGCACTTCTCAGTAATAAAGAACCCCTCAGACATGTTTTTGGTGGCACTTTGAAAGGCTTGAACACGACAGATGGCCCAATATCAATACTCTTAATTAATGTCTATTTTAATCGCCATGGGCCGGGTTTGAAGGACAAACTCAATCGGTTATTAAACGAGATTGAAACTCTGCTATTACAGTATGCAGGCATGGACTCCATCATTCTTGGTGACTTTAACATGCCCGACATAGGGCTGAATGCACCTGAAAGCCACTCCAATGAGGGGACCGGAAGATTCAATGCCCTAATGCGGGCATATAACCTGGTAACGACACATTCTTTAACCACAAAAGTCAACTCAGCAGCATTGATAGCACCCACTTACAACAATAGGACCACAATAGATTATATCCTACTAAGTGAGAGTCTACAAAAACATATGTTAAATTATGCAGTCCAACCCCGGAATGAAAGTGCCGCCCTAACCTTACAGTTATCCATTACTGCGAAAATTCGTTACACTCTTCGCTGCATCGGAGTCACAAAGGGGGAAGAGCGACACAGACTCCTTAGAAGAATCAAATGGGGGCCGCTCCCAAGTCATAATTTTCCTCATGGAAATCAACGTGGAAAGGCTGGCAGACCGGTCTCAACGATAAGGGCCATATAGGGGAATGGGGTTCACTTGCCTACGATTTAGCATCTCTGCTTCGGGGGAGCATTACACACTGAACCAATGCTAACCCCGTATATAAACTGGGACACCAACCAGCAATCAAGGAATGCTCCAAACAACTGAATTCCAAACGCTGGGCCTATCGGGCAACTAGATCCGAGTCTGCCAAAAAGGAACTAAAACTAGCGGCCAAGAGCCACTCATTACTGGTTTGGCAGGTAAAACGCAAACTCACAGAGGCAAAATGGCTGAAGATATTCGAGTTGCTCGCACCTAGCAAATCCCAAGAATTTTGGCAATATTTAAACAAGGTAATCCATGGGACCTCTAACAGAGAGAATCCACTTGATGCAAGCACTTGGACGGCCCATGTAAAAACCTTCTACACCGATGACTCAAAGGCAAAATTAATAGAAAGAACAACAACTCTTGGGGGCAATCTAGCAAAGTGATAATAGAACTTATGGAACCTCTGGCCGTTTACACCCCCCAGAAAAAAGGCAATTCGAATCATCTTGAAATAAATACGCCATAATGGAGCTCCTGGACCTAATGGCCTGCCTGGCTCCCTCTTCAGGGAGGACATCGACTTCTGGGCTGCGAATCTGGCACACCTGTATGCCGAGTGTAGGCTTTTGGAGGATGTCCCAGACTCCTGAAGGGGGTCACTGCTTCACCCAATATACAAAAAAGGGCCAAGTACGGACCCTAGGAACTACCGTATGATTGCCTTATTGGACATTGAGGGCAAGGCTTACGCAAGCACTCTTCTGACGGAACTAGCCGATTGGGTCAGCAAGGAAGATCTTCTCCCTTTCTATCAGACCGGATTCCGATCAGGAGGTTCCACCTTAGACAACATCATTGCCCTATCATACCTAGTACACCAAACGATGGCCCACGGCACTCAGCCGCTTTTTGCTTGTTTCGTCGACTATACAGCAGCATTCGATGGGGTAGACCGCAACATCTTATGGAAGAAATTGGCACGTTGGAACATCTGCCCGAAACTGTTACAAGCCATTAGATCGCTGTATTCGCAAACTTGGATAAGAGTTAAACTCTCCTGTGAATCCGCCACAGAAAAAATCACCACGGATCACGGGCTAAAGCAGGGCTGTGTCCTTGCCCCGCTGCTCTTTAATTTATATACAGCGGATTTGGGTAGCGCTCTGCACGGAGCCACTTTAGCGACTCCCAGGATTGGGAAAATCAAGATCCAGCTGATGCAATATGCTGACGACCTGGTCCTTTTGGACCACACCAAAATTGGCCGTCAAAAAGCTTTAACAGCACTCTCAGAGTACAACGCTAAAAACAAGCTGGTTGCCAACCCAACGAAATCCAAGATAGTGATCTTTGGACACCATCCGAAAAAAAATTGATGAAATGGAGTCTGGGACCATTAACATTGAATAGTACACAATCGTACAACTATCTTGGGGTCTGGATCAGTGAAACTGGCCGCTCACAGGTCCACCGTCATAAGCTCCAGCAGAAGGGAAAAATGGTTACCTACGCCATCTGCAAACTCCATGCCGTCTTAGAAAGTCCAACAACAACGGCCATCCAACGAGTCCTGAGGGCAAAACTATTACCTTCCCTCAATTATGCGATACAGGCGTTTCCAGGCAAATTTGCGCAGGATCTTGAAAAGATCCATTGTGCAGCTTACAAAAAGTTATTTTGTCTACCAGCATGCACTAGGAACACTCTAATTCGCCTGGAATTCAATCTCAACCGACAATCTTTGGAAGAACTGGCGACTCTGGCGAAATACTTTTATTTAACAACTGTGGCACCAGAGAATTCATTGAAGACCGTTATAAACAAAATTTTTCAACAACCTGGCAATCCATGGTCAACTGGCCTTGCTTCAGCCAAAGAACTTTTGAAACTAGCCATAGAGAATTGGGACCCCAACACAATTAAGTACACCACCATTAAAACATCAATAAAAAAGCAAGTAAGATCATGCTCTCATATATTGGACATCGAAGCTCTGACAGCTAGAGGCTTTCATGAGACCCAAAGTTCCCCTCACACATCGCATGGCCTTAAACTACATCTTACACAGCCGGTGGGGAGGCAAGCCCTTCATAGGATTCTTGCAGCCAGACTACATCCGCTTCCCCTAAAAGATCTGTATCCTTCAGTGAAAGTAAGACCAGCCATTACGGAGTCCCGCCTGTGCTATTATAAGCGAGATTCGCTGGCTCACATCCTGCTATGCTGTCCTGCCTTGTTGCCAGCACGCCGAATCCATCTAAGGCCAATTCTCCTTCAACTGGGCACACGGACGGCAAATGAGGCTGTTCAACAGTTATACTTGCTGGACACAGTGAAGCACATGGCCAACTTTGCCAAGTTCATCTACTATGCCCGCACAGCTCTTATGGACAGGTCAACTTTGGCTGCGCGCGGGAATTTTCTGGATGAGGGGCCTACCCAGTCTGGCCCCCATTGAAAGTTTGCTCTGGTGCACCTAAAGGACCGTTATTAATTCCAATGTATAAAACAAAAACACCAAAGGAGGTTTTAGGAATAAGATGTGTACATATATGATTCTATTTTAATTATTTCTTTTATATTGATCGCCCTTTTGTATTGGTTTTTATTAATCACACAAATAAAGAATCATTCATTCATTCATTCATAGCTGGGTGCTGCAATGGGGCCACAATAACCACTATTAGTTGTATGTGCTGCCCTCAAAACAGCTGACACAAGCAATAAAAGCCAATACTGACCCTGTGGAAGTAGTAAACTATCATATTGGTGAGAACTGCCCTGTGGGCAGAAGCCACCAGCATTGGCAGTGTTTGACGCCCCGGGGGCAACTGACACCAATACCATTTAATGATGCCCTTAGGGCAGGAATAAACAATCATATTGGATTAAACTGCCTTAGGGACAGCTGACATTAGCTATAGTAGTAAATTGTGCCTTTGGGGCAGCAGTAAATTATCATAGTGATGCACAGTGCCTTGGGGAAGCATCCATCAGCAATGGTAATATTTGCTGCTTTGGGGGTAACAGTCACCACCCAATATAACAGTTTCTGCCCTGCACACAAAGGCAACCAGCAACAGGAGTGTGCTGCCCTTGTCATGCAAATAATTACAGAAACCCATAAAGATCCAGCATATGCCAAGGGGAATTGGTTTCTAATTATAACAACAGTGCGGACGGCAAGCAATCTGCTTTCAGAAGTTCCACGGAAGGGGAGAAAAATCATTTTGTGAAAAATGCAAGGTCAAGTTATGTACGATCATCTTAGTCTGACAATGATGCTAGTCAGGCTAGTCTTGTGCTAGTCCTATTCTGTGCAAGAGCCTACTGGAATGCCCTCATTTTAACATACATTATCAATGTGTTTTTCAAATCCGAATCTTCTCTGCTGTCCTGATTTCAGAGGATGGTCAGTGTGAATTTCAAGAAAGAAAACTAGAATGTTTCGGGATACTATGGGACAATTTGTCCAAAGAATTGTTCTCGTTGTTCTTGATTATTTACCAGTAAACAATATTATATTTCATAGAATGCTCATTCTTTCAGAAAAGACTGTGCATGGATGACCACTGCATGGCCTTGTGCATGCTTGGAGAAATGACAGGATCAGAGGGAGTCACAGGTATATAGTCTTTATTGGTGTTACCCACACTTTATATTCAGTGAGAAGCACTGCATTCAACCATAGAACTTCATCTTAGCTTCTCTAACTTTTCTATGTGTACCATGGTGTATGTTGTGTCCTGTGCAAATGCTTTTGAGCTACCCCTTGGTGGTGTATGGCAGTGTTCCCATTGTGTGTAATTAAATACTGCACATGGAGTACTTTCTTTATGCAGGAAATGGTGACCATAATGGTGAAAACAGAACAACATTCAGTGGGTCCAAATATATCACAGAATACCTTATCCCAAACAATTCCATCCGGAACTGGAACAGCAGAAATGTTCACCAGGGAAAGGTCTCTTCGCACCTTGTGTGATGAAGAATGTGTTTTTTAAACCAAGTTCAACAGCAGAGTGCTCTGGGAGACAGTGTCTGTTCAGAATCAAGAAAAAGACTGTCAAATAGGATGTATGATGAAACCACAAATTCCATCAACACGCATAACCTTTACCACGCATGATTTTACAATGATTATGCCTTTACCACACAAGCTTTTACAATGAATTTCATTGTAAAAGTATGTATGGTAAAGGCATATGTGTGGTAAAGGTTTCACCAGTCAATATAAGTATTTTACAGGTAAATATAAATGCTTTCTCTCTTTCTCTCTCTCTCTCTCTCTCTCTCTCTCTCTCTCCCTTTAGATATAGATATATATATATATATATATATATATATATATATATATATATATATATATATATATATATAAACACAAGGTTTATATATTCATTTAAAATACTTTAATTTTTGTGGTAAAGGTATGCATGGTAAAGGCATATGCTTTGTAAAAAATGTACAGGGACGTATACACTTTTTTGTGTGTATATGTATATATATATATATATATATACATATATACATATACATATATATATATATATATATATATTTATATATATGTGTTCATATATATTCAGGTAGCCTCACATTTCACTCATACAAACCCATAGAAATTCAGCAGTTATAGTTACCTCAGTTAACTATAACTTACGCCCCCGCAATGCACTTTTTATGACCTCACATATTACATCACTCATGACATGGTCAGTGACATCACTGATGACATCTCACATGACATCACTGATGGCATCACTGATGACATCATACTGTGAGTGTAAATTTTTCCAAAAAGTTTTTGAGAATTGAAGATACATACTAAGCTACAGCATAAGCTAAATTACTATTTTTCTGTACTAGTAATTAGTTATACTATTTCTAACATATCTCATCTGAGTGGTTGTGTGACTGCCTGTATCAGTGTGTGAGTGGATATCGGAGTGGCTGTATGGGTGTGCGAGTGGGTGTGTGAGTAACTGTACGGATGTGTTAGTGGGTATGTTGGTAACTTTAAGGGTAAGTGAGTGGGTGTGTAAGTGGCTGCATCGGTTCATTAGTGGCTGTATGGGTGGCTGTTTAGATGTGTGAGTGGGTGTGTAAGTGGCTGTACGGGTGACCGAGTGGCTGTGAGAGTGGCTGTATGGGTGAGGGAGTGTGTGTGTGTGAGTGGTTGTATTGGTGAGTGAGTAGCTGTTTGAGTATGAGTATAGTTAAGTAAGTGGGTGTGAGTGGCTGTATTGGAGAGTGAATGTCTGTGTGAGTGGCTGCAAGGGTGAGTGAGTTGGTGTGTGAGTGGTTATATGGGTGATTGAGTGGGTATGTGAGTGACTCTAAGGGTACATGAGTGGGTGTTTAAGTGTCTGTATGACTGGATGTGTGAGTGGCTGTATTGGTGAGTGAGTGGGTATGTGAGTGGCTGTATGAGTGAGTGAGTGTGTGAGTGGCTCTATGGATGAATGATTGGTTGTGTGATTACTGGTATGGGTCTGTGAATGGGTATGTGAGGGACTGTGTGGCAGTGGGAGAGGGTGTATGAGAGGTTCTATGGGGGTGTGAGTGAGTGTCTGAGTGGTTCAGTGGATGATGTAATCAGTGATGTCATTTGAGTTGTCATCAGTGATGTCATCAGTGATGCTAAATGTGAGGTCATAAGCAGTGCATTGAGGGGCATAAGTTATAGAGCTCAGTTAACTATGACTTCTGAATTTCACTGGTTTTGTACGATTGAAATGTGAACCTAACTATAATGTGCCTGAAACCTTTGGTTTTTTCAGTGTATTTCTAAGGTTTTTTAAATTCTATTTCCTAACTATAATGTCTCTGTAACCTTTGGTTCTTCTGCGAATTTCTAAGTTTTTTTAAATTCTATTTCCTAACTGTAACGCCCTGTAGCCTTTGGTTTCTTAAGTGAATGTCTAAGATTTTTTACCTGTCTTAATGAGCCTGTCAGTGGGTGTGTGAGTGTCTTAGTAGGTCTGGGAGTGGTTGCATAAATATCTCACTGGGTGAGGGAGTGAGTGGGTGGGTCTCTGAGTGGGTCTGTAAGTGACCATTTGAATGAGGAGAGGAGCCGTGCGGCACCCCTCTCTGGGCTGATATCGGCCTCAGGGACCCCATTCCCCGGGTCCCAGCCACTATGGAATGGGGGAGAGGGGCTGCACAACCCCCATCCCCTGGCTGATTTTGGCCCTGGGGACCCCATCCCCCAGTGCCAGGCCATTATACTATGGCGAGGGGGGCCACATAGCCCCCCTACCCGGGCTGATTTTGGCCCCAGGGATCCCATCCCCCAGGGCCCGGCCTTTTCTTTACTTTTTATTTGTATTAGCGGAGGGGGCAAAGTGGCCCCCCTCTCTGGGCCCCAACCTCAGGGGCCTGGCCTTTATACTATTGGGAGGCGGGCCATGCCGCCTCCCTCTCTGGGCCGATTTTGGTCTAGGGACCCCATCCCCCGGGTCCTGGCCTTCATTGAATAGGGGAGGGGAGCCATGCAGCCCCACTCCCTGGACTGATTTTGGCTACAGGGACACCATTCACCAGGCCATATCTTCTGGGTGCCTCCAGGGCACCCAGTGTGCAATAGGACGACAGGGGGAATCTCAAGGCCCCCGCGGTCTGAGCCAACTCCCCGCCTCCTCCGGGAGCCGGCATTGCTCCCACAAACAGAAATCTGCTATAAATAGCAGCTCCATTCTTGCAGGAGCAATGTTTTCATCTGTTTCCCTGCACGCAAATATGCGTGCAGGAAAACAGATGAAAACTCTTCATTCTTCAAGCCGGAGCTGTTTGACAGCCCTGGCTTGCAGAAAGTGGAGTTATGTTTGCATTTGCTTGGCAGGAACTGTCATCTCCCACCAAGCAAAAACAAACAGCTCCCTTGCAAGGGTGGGCCCCTTGGGAGGTCACAGGAGCAGGCCCTGGGGGGTGATGGTCCCCAGGTCCATCCATTGCTCCACGAGGGGGCCCACATTGTAGTAGATAGCCCCTTAATTTGAAGGAACTGCCCACGGAGGTGATGGTCCCTGGGACTTTGGGTGGCTGCACGAGCCCACCGCATTAATTTTATCTTTTGCCTTGTAGAGGTGGCGGTCCCCAGGGCTTCGGGGGAGGCCGTACGGGTCCCCCGCATTCATTTTATCTTTAGCCCCCGGAAGGTGGTGGTCCGTAAGGCCCCCTGCATTCATTTTATCTTTATCCCTGGGGAGGTGGCGGTCATCGGGCTGATGGGGAGGCCATATGGCCCCCACCAGATTCAATTTATCTTTAGCCCCTGGGAGGTGGTGGTCCCCAGGGCTGCAAAGGAGGCCGTAATGGCCCCTCGGCATTAATTTTATCTTTAGCCTCAGGGAGGTAGAGGTCCTCGGGCGTGGGCTTTGGGTCCCCCATGTACATGAGTTTAAGTGCCCCAGGGAGGTGGCAGTCCCTGGGGCTATGGGGGGAATGTGGGCCCCCGCATTTTTTTCGCTCTTGTCCTGGGGAGGTAGTGGTCCCTAGGGCACAGGGTGTGCCACGTGGCCCCCCCCAAGCATTAAATTCAGTACCCTGGGGTGGTGGGCGATCCACTGGGCTTTCATGAGCAATTGGAGGAGGGGTCTTGTGCACCTCACTAATGCATATATTTGCTCATGCCTCCGGGACCCTGGCCCACCCGGTGGCTAAACATTAGTAAAGCGCAGGAGCCTGCACTGCTATTTTTTGGCAGGAGCTGTCGCGGATACAGTGCGGCTCCCATAGAAAAAAATGCTTTTTTGCCGTGGCGGGGTCCTTCTAGGACCCCACCACCACATCTATGGGGTCATGGCATTTATACCTTGCCCCCTTTTCTTTTTATTAAATGTTTTTTTGGGTGGGAATTAGCTGGAACTGAGTCACAAGATGGCTGCCAAAACTTCCTGGTTGAAGTGTTGGCAGCCAATCAGATTTCAGCACGGGAACTTTTGGATCCTGGGAGGATCCACATCCCTATACATACAAATTGAGTTTTTGATTATTATCTCTAAAACTATTGAACGGATTTACACCACATTAGAAAAAGGCACTTGTCTGGACCAACAGCTGCCTTTATGCCAACTTTATTGTAATTCCGTTCAGCGGTTCAGGCTGTAGCTGTGTCTAAAGTCCCTTTGGGAAATTGCAAGCGGAAAATGTGTTTTGGGACCCCCTTTTTCTTTACCCCTGCTTGACGAATTACCCCAAAACTTTCAAGACAGCAGCTGAAGTGTAAAGTCAAAATAGTATAAACTCAATACAATACCCTTGCTTGCTTAGAGTTCCCCACAAATTTTGCAAAAAGAAGCAGAGAACTCTGGTTAGTTTCCATGTTTTTCTGCTCATTTAAAAGCCTATCTTTCTAACAAAGATTTTAAGCATAGGATTACTACAGTACCTTCCACTCCGAGCTAGAAAGGGGCAAAGTCTTTTGACATTTATACAGCAAAATCTTTAAGCATAGGATTAGCTTGTGCCATCCACACTGAGCTGTAAAATGACAAAAACCTTTTACCACTCCATGCACCTCTCTGAAGATCTGCAATGACAACGAAACATGTGTCTGGGGTTGCTTTTGTTCTTTCCAGGTTGGCTTGGATGGTGTTTTGCCAATCGAAAGCTGGTTCAACCCCCCACCCTTGCCATGCACATTTTTCTCATAAATAATTTGACTGCAAATGTTACTGTGATATTATCAATTATGTCATCTAAGATGTCATGAGTTATGCAATATCTGGGGTAACTAGCAGTGCATGGTGAGGGCATGAGTTATAGTTACCTTAGGGCATGAGTTATAGTTACTTGAAATAGCTCTAACTATAAAAGCTGAATTTATGGACTGGCATTGTGCTGCCTCCATCCAAGCCTGCTGTTCCTGCCCCTCTCCTCCTTGTCATCCATTGTCCAAGTCCATGCCCATGCTCCCTCATTATAGCCCTGTGTGGCCATTGTTCTGCCACTGCCCTTCCTGCCTGCCCTGAACAGTTAGCTTGCTGCCCCATCCCACTTCTCTTAACCCTCTGTTGTCCCAGTCCATGCACTAGCCCCCTCCCTCCTGCCCTGCATGGTCTGATGTGCTGCCACTACTCTTCATTTAGCTTGATGTCCCTGCCCACCCCTTCTGCCCTCTGTTGCCAATGTTATGCCCCATAATTGCCTTCCTGCTTAGCCTCTGAGCTTAGCTTTCTGCCCCAACCCTTCTTCCCCCTGCCCTTCAATGTCTGTGTGCATGCCCCTGCTCCCTCATTATTGCCCACCATGTTCCATGGACCTGACGCTGCCCATCCTATCTACTCTGTTGAACTGGGACTGTCCCTGCCTCCTGCCTAGCATGGTCAGATGGCTGCCACCTTTCCCTGCCACCTCTACCCTGTCTGTACGAGTTCATGCCCCTATCCTCTCCCTCCTGTCCTCCATGGTCCGTTTTGCAGCCACTCCCTTCTGCCTCCATGCTCTGTTGTGCTGCAAATGATCCTCCTGCCTTCCCTGCATGGTCTGTCATGAAGCCCCTTACCAGTGCCCTCTCTTGTCTGTGTCCAGCCCCTGCCCCTCCCTTCTGTCCCCCACGGTCCTTTGTGCATGCCTCTGCCCCCTCCCTCTTGACCACCATGGTCATTGTGCTGCCATTAACCCTCCCATTGCCATGCATGGACTTCTGTGCTGCCACAGCCCCTTCCATCGGCTCTGTGTGCTCAACTTGCTGCCCCTGACCCCCACCTTGTCTCTGTTGTCTGTGTGTATGCAATGAAAGTCTCACTGTTGCCCTCCCTGGTGTGTTGTGTTTCCAGTGCCCATTCCGATTGCCCTACATGGCCAGCTTGCTTCTCTTGCCCTGTTCCCTTACCCCCTTCTCTCTGTTTTCCATGTGCAGACACCATCCCCTCCCCCCGTCTTGTCTGGTCCGTTGTCGTACCCCTGTCCCCTCCCTCCTGCCCATCATGGTCCATTACGCTGCAACTGTCCCTCTTGTCTGTCTTGTATAGTCAGCTTGCTGCCCTTGCCTCTTTCCACTCTGCTCTCTGTTGTCCATGTGCATGGCCCTGTCCCCTCCCTATTGCTTTCCATGGTCCAGTGTGCTGCACTGCCACCCTGCTTGCCTTGTGTTGTGTATTGTGCTCCTGCAACCCCTGACACCTACTCTGTAAGGTCAGTTTGGTGCCCCTGCCAATCTCCCTCCTACCCTCTGTTTTCTGAATCCATGTCCCTACCCCATTCCTCCTGACCGCCGTGATCCAATGTACCATACTTGCCAACATTTTGAACTTGGTAAGGGGGACATTTTGGAAAAAACATCCAGGGGAATTGATTTTCCCCATTGACTTACATTGAAAAAGAGGAGATTTTAGGCAGGAGACCGAAAAAATATAAGCCCTTTTGAGCCTAAAAACATTGGGAGTCTCCTGCCTGAATTGGGTCTGTTGGCATGTATGGTTGTACTGCCACTGCCTCCTCCTTCTGCCCTCAATGGTCTGTTATATTGCCACTATCTCTCTTGTGTGTCCTGCATGGGTGGTTTGTTGCCCCTGCCTTCCTTAACCCTGCTCTCCATACTCCGTTGCGCTGCCACTACCCCTCCCAACTGCCCAGCATGATCAACTTGTTGCCTGTGCACCCTCCTCCCTGCCCTCTATTATCCGAGTCCGTGCCCCTGACCTCTGCCTCCCAAAGTATTCTAATGAGCAACTAGATTGCTAACATTGCATATTTATTACAAAAGTGTGACACGCCTGACGTCATCTTGATGTAATCAAAACTGCCATACCTAAAGCATTTCCTTTAGAAATTATAAAAATGAGAGGGTTGTTGTAATGAGAAAGTCCATTAGCCAGGTGTATAAAACAGGATAAGTTTATTCAGGCTTAGTTCCAGGGTAAGTTAGGTAGAAGAAGATAAGTAGATGAAAGCATAGCCCCACCAGGAGCAGCCTCCCTGCTGCTCAGCCTGCATCCACCAACTGACACTCCACACATAAACAAACACCCAAGCATTCCGTGACGTCATCACACATTCCAGCATTCATCCTGGCTGAGCAGTAGGGAAGAGACAACTACGGAAGAGGAATGACAACAAGTAATTTATGACACATCCTCTTTCCTTAGGGAACTAAAAGCAGAAAAGTAGTACAAGAGTATAAACGTCAGAATAGAAACGTCATTATAAACACTCCAGAAGAAAAGATGGAAGAAACATTCTAGAGTATACACATATGAAATGTACATATAACTATAGGTAAAATATATCAGTGGAACATTCCACGATATAAATGCAAAGTAAACATGCAAGCCCCATCCCCCTCCCTTGGGGAAGTACAAAATTGCGAGGGCATGACTTGGGGACACTCAGCGCCCCCACAACCTCCCCGCAAATGGGTACACTCTACACTTGAAAACATGACTGGGGCACTAACTACCCCCACAACCTATACTTAAAAACAGAATCGGAGCACTAACCGCTCCCACAACCTCTCCGAAAGTGGGTACACTCTATACCATTGGAAACTTGAATTGGGAAAACTTGAATAGGGAACACACGCTCCCACAACTTACACGTAAATGGGTACGCACTATACAATTAAAAACTTGAATTGAGCACACACCGCTGACACAATAACTGACCTCCCCATGGCAGGGTACACCATACTCAACCTCCCCACATCAGGGTACACCATAGGGTATGTCACCCTAGAAAATTGACCTCCCCATGGCAGGGTACAACCTCCCCATACCAGGGTACACCGCAGGGTAAAGTGGATAAGGGCACTAAACACCAACACAACAACTGACCTCCCCATGGCAGGGTACCTCGTAGGGTATACGTCACCCTAGAAAACTGGGCACTAACAATCCACACAAGCTCCCCATACCAGGGTACACCGCAGAGTAAACATCACCCTCGAAAACTGAATAGGGGCACTAACCGCCCCCTCAACCTCCCCATAGCAGAGTATGCCGTAGGGTATACGTCACCCTAGGGAACTGAACTGAAACATTTTAATCACTCTACAACTGTCAATCATGTCACTTATAAAGCGCACTACATACCCGCGAGGGTCTCAAGGCGCTGGGGGAAGATGGGGGTTGTGCTGCTACTGATCGAAGAGCCAGGTCTTGAGGAGTCTTCTGAAGGCCAGTAGGTCTTGGGTCTGCCGAAGGTTGGTGGGGAGGGTGTTCCAGGTCTTGGCGGCGAGGTGGGAGAATGATCTGCCGCCGGCGGTCGTTTTCCGGATGCGGGGGACTGTGGCGAGGGCGAGGCTGGTGGAGCGGAGCTGGTGGGTGGGGGTGTAGAAGCTGAGTCGTCTGTTGAGGTAGGCTGGTCCGGAGTTGTGGAGTGCTTTGTGTGCGTGGGTGAGGAGCTTGAAGGTTATCCTCTTGTTGACAGGGAGCCAGTGCAGGTCTCTCAGGTGGGGTGTGATGTGGCTGCGTCGGGGGATGTCGAGGATAAGACGTGCAGAGGCGTTCTGGATGCGTTGCAGCCATCTCAGGAGCTTAGCCGTCGTTCCTGCGTAGAGGGCGTTTCCGTAGTCCAGCCTGCTGGTGACGAGGGCCTGGGTGACTGTTTTTCTTGTTTCGGTGGGGATCCACTTGAAGATCCTGCGGAGCATTCGGAGGGTGTTGAAGCAGGATGAGGAAACGGCGTTGACCTGCTTAGTCATGGAGAGGGTGGGGTCGAGGATGACCCCTAGGTTGCGTGCGTGGTCGGTGGGTGTCGGGGCTGTTCCCAGTGATGTTGGCCACCAGGAGTCGTCCCATGCTGAAGGTTTGGAACCAAGGATGAGGACCTCCGTCTTGTCCGAGTTCAGCTTCAGGCGGCTGGTACTCATCCATTCGGCGACGGCCTTCATTCCTTCATGGAGGTGGGCTTTGGCGGTGTGAGGGTCTTTGGTGAGGGAGAGGATCAGCTGGGTGTCGTCGGCGTAGGAGATGATGTTGAGGTTGTGCTGTCGGGCGACGTGGGCGAGGGGTGCCATGTAGATGTTGAACAGCGTTGGGCTGAGGGAGGAGCCTTGGGGTACGCCGCAGATGATCTTGGTGGCTTTGGATCGGAAGGGGGCGAGGCGGACGCCTTGTGTTCTGCCGGAGAGGAAGGATGTGGTCCAGTCCAGGGCCTTCTCTTGGATCCCGGCGTCGTGAAGGCGTGTTCGTAGTGTGTGGTGGCAGACCGTGTCGAAGGCGGCTGATAGGTCCAGGAGGATGAGGGCTGCTGTTTCTCCGTTGTCTAGCAGGGTCCTGATGTCATCGGTGGCGGCGATGAGGGCGGTTTCGGTGTAATGTCCTAGAAGCAAAACATGACCACAAACACACTCACACAAATACAGGACATGCATTATGATGACAAGCATTAAAATAAAAAGTAAAGTCTTAAACTCCGGTGAGCGGTCTCTCACCCGAAGTCCTCACCAAACGAGAAACCCTTGTTTATGAATTAGGCGAAGGAGTCGCCAACCAATCCGCAGTGACGCATGTAGTTGAGGGTGTCCTGTGACATCTCAAAACTGCAAGTGAAGTCCAGTGTCCACTCTATGCTGAAAGGCTTGAACTGACGAACTAAACATCAGAGGTTCGCAGGGGAGTCAATCTAGCTTGCAGGAATGTTGCGCCTGTTAGAGTAGCGTGTCCTCAACCTTGAAGTGCTAAGACAGACCCTAAAATGGCAGCACGCTGTCGGAGTCGCGCCGGATGGCTCCCGGCGCCTTAGGTGCTCCAAAAGCGTCCCCTGTCAAGTACACCCGTCATAGAAGATGCCTCGATGAACAGCACGTCATGCAGGATCACATGAAGGCACCGCAGGTGAGGTTGCGCACGCAGTGACAGTCAGTTAGCTTAGAATTAATGCACGCGCAAAGTGTAAGAGTGCCAAACAGAGCTTGTGCGTCAAATCAAATGGCAATAGAGAGGTTGAAGAGACCAAGCAGGTCTCAACTGTGGTCAAACAATAATAGACGAAAACAGTCTCACCACTGTTGACTTCACGCGCTAATGGTGCAGACTGCCTCCGCAGCACTTGATCAGCCACAGGTGCTTCTCTTCACACTCCGCTGGGTCAAAGACCAAAAAGATTAAAGTACAAAATCATGTTGATGGGTTGCCATGGACAATGTCTGAAAGTGCCGATATTGATGCTGGCACTTTCCCAAGAACAGACTCAGACTATGCTCGCAGGGAAGAAAACAACACACCTCCTCTGTAGAGCCTGCCAGAACGCACCAATACTTCTGGTTCCTCGCAAGCAAGCGCTAGTTACGACAACAGAAGTAGCGCTAGACCTTATCTGTAGCTGTGGAATAAACCGGAACAGCATCTCTTCAGCGTCAAGTCTTCACAGCAGGATGGCAAAGAGATCCACGGTAGGCAGTTGGAAAACCAGAAGTGCAAGGTTAAATGCCCACGATAGTCCAGATAGTAGAGGACACTGGTGGGGCTTAAGGGGCGTTTCCTTGAAGTTTCACTTGTCGAGTTTCATTGTCTTGAGAAGAGTCCTTAGTTCCTTAGTTCCTTTACGAGTTTCAATGTCTTGAGAAGAGTCCTTAGTTCCTTAGTTCCTTTATACACAGTCTCTTTCCTCAACGCGTAGGTTCCTTAAAAAATCGTCGCAAAAATGTCTTATTCCCCTGGATGATTAGTGCTTTAAAAAATTTAAATGAGGACATATTTTCTGAGTTCTCAAATAGCAACAAAGCACTTTTAAAGTATTTGCTATCTTGATGTTTTTTATCCAGTTGATTACTTCATTATATGTTACACTTAGGGGAGAGAAGTGGTGTATTAGGCCAGAGCTGCAGACTTTGCAACTGGGGAACCAGGTTTGAGTTTTGGGGTCAGCTCAACATCCTGTGATTCTGGGCAAATCACTTAATCTCCCCATGCCTAAAACCAAAATTAATGCGTCCTTGAGTATTGTAACTGATGCTCATGTAAAGTACTCCAATACGTTGAGGCTCACATCTGCGTTATATAAAACTTCAAAAAACAAAAGAATTAACTATTTTGCACACTTCTGTCATTGGGCTATACTTGGGCTACATTTGGGTGATAGTTGTGCTATACTTGGGCTCTTTGTTCTCTGGTGGCCATCTTGGGAGACTTATTTTTTATGAAGCTCCCTAATCCCATCATTTACTGCAGTATCCTCTGTAGAACATGCTTTCAGTTTTCCACTTTGATTCCATCAAGATGGCGTTCAGATGTGCCACACTTTTGGCATAAATTATGAATGTTAGCACTCTAGTTGTTCATTAGAACACTGTAGTAAAGCTGCTAATCACTAGGGAGTTAACTGGCAGTCTGCTGCTGATGTTGAAAGTGCATGTTTCTGTTTGCATGTCAGAATGTTTCAATTAAATAGAAGAGGAAGATCTTTGAGAACTCACTTAAAATGTGTCCTAATTTTTCTTTCTAGAGCCCTAACTCAAAATTTCTATGACAAAAAGAACCCCTCGTTTTACCAGTATGATTCAATCAAGATGGCTTCAGGTGTGCCACACTTTTGTCATAAATAAGACTGTTAGCTCTCTAGTTGTTCTTTAGAACACTCTAGCAAGGCTGCAGTAGAACACAAGGGAACCAACTGACAAGCTGCTCCTGTTGGAAGTACATGTTTTACTGAGAGTCAGACTTCAATGTCATATGGCTGAGAAATATAGTGTGAATTTACAGAAAATATGCTCTCATTTTAGCTTCTGGAGACACCTTCCATAACATCTATGGGGAAATCATGAGAAAAGAGTTTTCTATCAAACATGATTCATGAAATTTCCAGCAGAAGGCTTTTTCACAGGGAGAAATCACCTTAGAACACACCCCGAAATTCCTAAAATTAGTATAGTACCATCAACAAATGATTTTTATTTTAACAAAAAGCTGTTATCAACCTCTTTATTCGTTCTCCTTTTTGCGACCTTCAAAACCTGCCATTCACTACAATGCATTTTAAGGGGGACCATGCCTCAGAGTTCTGTAACTGCTGCCACAGAATGTTGTCCATGTTGTGGCCTAACAGCAAAGGGGGATCCATTTGGGACCCCATATATGCCATTTGGGGTCTTGGTGTGCTCACCCTGCCCACTAACATATTTTTTAAATGTATTTTCAGGACGCAGGGACCAAGTCCCTGAGTCTTGTAATTGCTGCCAAAGCATATTGTTCAGGTTGTCACCAACCAATCAGGATTCACTAGTCTCCTTTAAATTGGCCAATCACAGCATATCTGACCACCAACTGTCCAGATATACACATTTCTTTCTCCTTTAATATCTAAAACACTACTAAATGGATTTACACCAAATACCAAAAATCATGCTTTCTGGACCAAGAGCTACCTTTCTGGCAAATTTGGTGTAATTCTGTCCAGCAATTCGCGCTGTGGTCATGTTCAAAATCCTTATGAGAATTAACATGGAAAACACACTTTTTTACCGCCCCCTTTGTTCCTAATCCCCGCTCGATGGATCACCCCAAAACTTTCCATGCACAACTAGAATCACCAGCACATTTTTTTGGGAACATTTTGTGAAGATTTGTCAAATGGCGCCAAAGATATAACCAAGTCAAAAAATACTTTTCCTATTGAAACTAGGACGTATCTATAACTACCTACTGGCGACTGCCAGTAGCTTAAATATATATATATTCACTGAAAAAAACCAAAGGTTACAGAGTACGTGATAGTTAGGCTCAGATTTTACTAGTACAAAACCATAGAAATTCAGAAGTTATAGTTACCTGAGGTAACTATAACTTAGGCCCCATAATGCACTGCTCATGACCTCACATATTACATCACTCATGACATGGACAGCACCTCAAAGGTGGTTGTTTACCACATTCTTACCGCCATGCACTTGGTGGTAAGTACACTCTGTAACTTGAATTGAAACAGGCTTGTGTGTGATTCTTGTATTTTAGTGTTTGTGGCTTCTTTAAAAATAAACAATATAATGACCATGGCGAGGCCATTATTTCCTATATTAATGTCCCTCATTGCCAGTATTTGCCTAGTGGTGACAGACATTAAAAAAATGGCTATATGTATATGACATAAAGCCATTTCTTCGTTGGCCCTTACTCCTCCAGCCTGTTGGAAAGGTTTGGCTATTACAGTGACAGAGTAGTCATATCCATAGCCAAACCTATTGTCTGCCCACATTGGCAGGCCATTATATTGGCCGCAAGCATACTCCGTCGCTGTTACGATGGAGTAGGCTTACTGCCAAGATACAAATTGGGCCCAAAGTGACGATTCCTCAGGGCTTCAACTGGCCCATAACGTTTTCATGAAACTGGTCCACAAGGCTTTTATTTGACTGGAACTTGATCCAACATAATAAATGAGCCCATGTTAGAGCACATAACAATAAAATGACAGGGTTCCCCAGCACGATTTTTGGTAGCATTTTTAGGCAGCATCTAAAGCTGGTCACATTTTGTCAAATGGAATTTGTGCAGGATTTGTTTATTAATTTACAAAATACTAAATATTTTATTAAAACTGTGACATCCTATAATAGGATCAGAATCTCTTATTTTGTGAAACCTTGCATTTTGGATGCCTCGTGCATTGTGTGCGCCTCTTGAGGTAGAAAGGAATGATGCATTAGATTCCTTGTGGTGCTGCTGTCTCTGATCGCTTTTTGTTTTGCCATCTGTCTCTATTTAGAGGGCCTCTTGTTGTCCTTCCCACTGTGTGTAGTTGGCTGATCAGCTATGGCTAGTTGAATTTATTTCAGGGCCCCGGTTTGTCTCTGCTTTAGCCGGTCCCAGTTAAATTGGGTATAGTGATTGTGACTTATATGTGCATGCACTTTTGAGGGCAGTAACCACACCTGGAGGCATATTTACCAACATTTAGCGCAAGATGCAGCGCTTCTTCAAATGGAGAGTGTAGGAATGCACCATATTTACTGACATACGGTGAAATCCTGTTCTCTCTGCATTGGCTCACTGTGGCTGCCAAGCGCCAACGCAGGTACCCTTGCACCATGGTGCAAGGGTGCCTGCGTTACAGTCAGGATGTTTTTGTACAGGAAGGGAAACCTTCACATGTAAAAAACAATCCTCAGAAGCATTTTCATCTGTCTATGTGTTCTGCGAAATGCAACACAAGTAGAAAGCGAAATAACGAGGAGAAATAAACATATTTCTCCTTGGTTCGCCTCTGTTGGGAAGGTATATCACTTTGACGCATTCCCAGGTTTAGTAGTCTTAGTAAATCTGGGATTGCACCAAAAACCATGGGTAGATGCATGGGAACATCCACACTCCACCCTCAGAAAGCTTTCCTAATGTAGAATAATGCAAGACAGTGACTTGCACTGCCTTGCGTTACTCCAGATTTAGTAAGCCACACAGAGCCATTCAAGGTGGCTCTGCATGGTTTAGTATATCTGATTTAATGGCTGTGGTTGACTTGCATCACCTTGCGTGACGCAAGAGCAATGGAAGTTCTTAATAAATATGGGCCACAGTGTTCACATTGGTGCTGTCAGGATTGCAATACTCATACCTCTTAAAAGACAACCATTCTGGAGTAATGTAGAAAGTTGTTTTTATTAGCTGCAGGTACTATTGCCCTCCACCAAGCTGGGTGTCTTGTTGTTGTTTGAGCCAGAGTCCAGAGCTCAATTGTAATTGATCCTGCATGCAGTTATAATTAGGCATAAAGGGCGCCATTTGCACTGTTGCGAGTCTCTTAGTTTTGCAGGGTAAGTCTAGCCTGACTTTCAATTTGTCATCTCTGCTCTCTTGAGAAATAATGTGGTTACCGGGAAGAATTAAATGACCTCTCTTAGGGGCTTTAATTGGGATTGGGCCCTGCTCCTGAATGAATTTGAGAGAGAATGTCAGCAATGACATATTGTACAGATGGACATTGGTTGCAGGCACAGTGGTAACGGTGGTAACCTGCATAATGATTTGTGGCAGTGTCTATACTGATACTATGGGCAATTAGTTTAGCAAACTGTGGCACAACCACAACCAATACATTATTAGCAGTACTTTACAAATAATAGAGCTAGGGGCAAAGGTAGATGAAAGGGAGGTTTAGACTTGGAGGGGGAGGTAAACTCTGCTCGTCTGGTGGAATTCGCTCCACTTGGAGCACGGAGTTTGGTAAAGACTCTGCCAACTGCTGCGTGGAGGAGTTTTTCTCGCTCACGGCTCGCCAACATTAAGTTGTCGAGCGAGAAAAACAAGCGCTAGACTGCCTCCCGGTGACATTTCTCAACGTGGGCAGTCACGGCAGGTCGCTATCGCTTGTGTTGAGAAAGTTGCCTACCGCGTTGTGAATGCTGCAGATCCAGTAGAAAATCTACTCGAACTGCAGAAAGAAGCATCACCCTCTGGCATGCCATGTGATGCTATTTGCGTTAATTTTACAGCCCAAGACAAGCTCACAGCACTAAAAATCAGAGCGGCGGATCGGAATCTCGCAGAGTTTTTAGGTAACTCTGTGGAATTCGTGGAGTAAACTATGTGAGTTCCGCACACCCTTGTTTAGACGAAGAGGCAAGCAAAGAGTTCATGAGGGGACTCTAGGGAAAAGTTTTGGATTGTCACCTAAGGCATATAAATAGTTAGAGAATCTCTAGCCAAAGTGCATCAATGGCAAAATGCACAAAAATGCCTAAAGATTATTGATGGGTGTAATAGGTAGTTTGAGGAGCTGAGAATCTAGATAAATCATTAAGAGCCTGATTCACAAAGGTAAACTTACATGTTTGTGTAAGTTCAGAATTGTTTGTAACTTCTCTCGTCAAGCAATTCTGAGTTTTTTCTAAGTCGTTGTATTCCCCCTGACCCACCTCACACATTTTGTGTACTAGGATGGTCCATCTGGTCAACTTCAATTTAAATCCCCTTTAACAAGTCACGACTGCCTGTTACAGTTACAGCCGGACTGGCTACCGGGCATTTTGGTGTGCTGCCAAGCTGGGGGCTGATTTCGTTGATGGGGACCTGCGTGTGCTTAAAAACATTAGTTTTGCTTTGTTTATTTCGAAGCTCACACAGGTCCCCATCAACGAAATCAACCCCCACCGCAGTGAAATCAGCCCCAAGCTCGGCAGCACACCAAAACGCCCGGTAGCCAGTCCGGCCCTGCATGTTTTGCATCCGCTATATAGTTAGATCAACTGCCGAGATCTGGAGATTTATCAGGCTGCTTTGATGATACACGCACTGACCAGTAGCCGCCACCTCTCTTGTTTCTAGTTCTTTTACTTCTACGAGAGATAGAGGAAAAGGGCATGTTAGTAAATATAGGAAACAACGTTTGAGTGACCTAGTTGCCTCATTGCCATAGCTCCCATTATCATGTTACAATGACTGGGAAAGAGTTCCCAAAGGAAATGGTAAACTTGCATTGAGAGCAGCTGCATTCCACTTCCATTCCAGTTTTATGTCACACTTTTTGTGGAGATGGACATTAAGGAAATTCATACGTCTTTGCTTTCTGATGTTTCCCAGTTTTGAATTTAGTTTGGGATGCAGCAGTAGAAGATGACCTCTGGAGTTTGACGTGTATGTAAACTAGGACAAGAAACATTCTTACACTTACTTCATAATTCTCCTGCTCTTTCCAATATCAGAAAGAAATGTTTAGGTTTTTAATTAATTTGGTATAACAACAAGTAACTCCACTGTGCCATGAGTATTCAGTAATGTTGGAATGATTTCATGCCTTAAAAGATTATCAAATCTGATTTGTGCTTACCCAAAAAAATGTATCAAGGTTTATTTTTTTAGAAGAAATGTATGCGTTTTATTATTATTTGTCATTATTGAAATTTTAAGTTGTTGTTCATTTGTAATGGTATATTAAAATACCAGTAAAATAAATCAATTCATCATATAAAAAGCTAAGTTGTATGCGTTTGCCAAATAAACCCTTTTTCGTTATAGTCTCTCAAAGCATGGGATTGATGTACAAGTTTAATGCACCTGTTGAAATTTTAATTCGTATGTAATAGAACTGGCATCAATTATGCACCCCATTTTATGTATATTAAAACTCACTATCTGTTGCATTTGCTTAAATTACGAATTGTTTTCTTACTATGCGATTAATCTCCTCTTCCTCCCAATCTTTCCTCCTTTCTGTTAGCCCCCCGTCAGCTGAATTAGCCACATGAGGCACCACCAACAATGTTATTTCTGTTTTAGTGTCACTGAAGGCAGATGTTGGAAAAGCACCCTCTACTATCTCAGCTTCATCCATAGGCATGACATGAAGGCGGAGATTGACAATGCAGGAGGCAATCAAACATGCTGCACTGCATTGGCCAAGGGGGAAAACAAAGAGAAGAGCCCTATATACTAAGATTGGCAGGTTGCTGCTGCTGCCATCCACTATGCAGGTGCTCTTCTTAGGCTGTCTTGAGTGAGTCACAGCCTTGCATCATGGTGCAGAGATGAGTGCATGCAATCTAGGTGGCTTCTAGACAGGAGGCATGCCCTCCCAGTAAACATTCCTATGCCTAAACAAATTCAACAGGACCCGCCTCATTGAATGTGTGTAATGCACTTCAAAACACATGCACTGCATGTTTATTTTGAGAAATTAAAACATTTCCTACTGTTAACTCCTGCTTCAAGGAGATGTAATTATCTCTCAAAAAAGGGAATTATTTACAAGCCTTATGCGCCAGCAGAATGAAAACATTTTTAATATATGTGCATAGCACTTAGGTACAACTGAACTGGCCAGAATTATGCAAACCTATTTTGTGCATCTTAAAACTCACTGTCTTTTGCATCTCCGTAAATAATATAGTTTGTTTTCTAACTATGACAATGATTTGTTTTTTCCTTCCAATGTTCTCCCTTCTTGCCTCCTTTCTGCTATCCCTTCTTGAGAGGCATCACCCACACCAGGCACCTATGTTCTGCTTTAGTGAATTTGAAGGTAAGTGTTGGGAAAGAACCTTCTTCTACCTCACCTCCAATCATGGCGAATGCATGTGGGGGTAGATTTACTCATTATTCCTGCAACGCAGCACAGCAATCTAAATTGCCGCACTGTGTTGGCCAAGGGGGGAAACAAAGCTCAGAGCCTGCATTGGCCAGCTTCCTCTGCTATCATTTCTTGCACTGGTGCTCTAATTATGCTGCCTGCATGGCAGACATTCGCACCATGATGCAGAGTTGCGTGCCGACAGTCTAGCATCAGAGTTTGGACTGAAAGCTCCAGTTTACATTCCTATGACTTCAGCATACCTGCAATGCATTATTTTAAAGAAATTTAAAAATGTCTCAATCCTCTTACTCCAAAGAGGTGTTAGGTTTTGGTCTGGCCATCTGATGAGATTGGACTATGCGTCATAACCTCTAGGTGTTTGCACTGATCCGCCAAAGTAACGCACCTTTGATGCAAAGAAATGTAAATCTGTGCATGGTACTTTTGGCCCTTGGAAATGAGCACGTTTCCAGCATGAAATATGTTGTGCACTGGAAAGTAAACACCAATGTGTCACTTTGAGTCATTTTGTGATGATGTAAACCTTAATACATTTGGCCAAAATATGTTATTTCTTCAGCTGTCTGTTTTTGGTACAATACAGTCCATGTGATGTGCTTTGGCTAGGCTGCTACTTATAAAGAATCTGCCTGTAGATTCAGAGGGCAATTTACAGTGAAAAGCATGCATCACAAGTACCAAAGCTGGTGGATATTCTGCATTTCTAGGCTCATGAGTTCCCAATCTCATTTCAGAAGAAGGAACCGCTGGTTATCCACAGCTGGGTTCACCATGGGCACCTCACCCAGTGACCTGTTCAACCGAGGACTGCCATCAAATGTAGTGTCCGATGGCTCAACCTATTGAAGCAGACATTTCTCCAAATCTCTAGGAGAAGCTACTTGCCCTTCAAGGACATTTCTTTATTTTAGTTTTTTATAAAGACATCCCAGTTTGTGGATTTGTTTCAGAGCAGCAAAAACTATCACATGAGGTCCAACTCAGCATTGCAAGTTTCCGAAAATAGATGTTGGAAGCATTTTTGGTGAAATGTCCCTGCCAACATGAGGGGGAACTCTCAATTTGTCGGCCGTGTTGCTGTCAAGCTGCCGAATGTGGGACCTCCAGAGGCTCAGGGCCTAACTAAAAATGACCCCTTGTATCTATCCACTTGCTTTACAGCATATATGTCAATTGACTTTTTTCTGCACATTACACTGATGTTATTTTCTGAAAACATTATTCCAGGAATGAAAGGGAAAGAGTAGTTAATGGTGATACTCAAGTATTTACCTCAGCTTTTGTGCTGCGGAAACTCAAGGTGGCTCTCAGAGAAAAAAATAACAAGGAAGAACCATGTAGCCGGTTACATGCACTCACATGAAATTGAAACTTAGCCTGTGCTGCACTGCTCCATTTGTATCTGTATTGGATTGATTTAGATTTATATCTACAGTGGAACTTATATGCTAAAATTGAAATGTAGCTTCCCAGATGGCAAGCTGGAATTAGTCATTCTAGCTGGAAGCAGTTATCACCGGGAGTTCCACAACATTTTGCGTGTGCCAAGTAAGTCAATGTTAGACAGCTGATTGATAAAGCTAAATGTATTTGAATGAACCATTGTTTTATGTGAAGCTGTACACAAGATTTAGATGCATGAGTGTGATGTCCTCTGATCCAAAATGTCAATTAGAGCCTCTCAATGTTATAAGAAAAGCAAGCTGAAGGATGGGGCAAAGAAAACAACTCTACACCAAATTAATTTTTTTCAATTTTTCAATTTATTCATTGCACAAATTACATTTCAAAATACATAGATAAATACATAGATGAAAGTAAAATGCTTTTTATCATATTTTTCAAGGATGGAGCAAATAGATCTGGTCCATGAGAGAAGACATGTATTTTCAAAGCAGACCGGCTTTTAATGTTGTCTTGAGCTGTGTTGCTCTCCGATACAACACGTGATTTATATTTCTAAACCAGGATCTTAGCTTGAAACACCTTGGGGTACGTTCTTGGACGGCTTCAGCAGGACATGGGATTGCATAATTATTCTAAGAAAACAAAGAACAATCATAATGGTATTAAAATAATTTACATCATGTGTAACTGATAGAGTTTAAATTGTTTTAGTGAAAATCATACATTCAGTCTTCATTTTATCACAACTTGCATTGCTTTGACCTACTAGCTACAACTTCTCACACTTCAGTAATAATCTCTCAAAGGGGGAATGAACTACAATATACATATATGGAGGCAGCAGTTTTTGTGATTCATCTTTTAAGTCTACAGTATTGAAATAAAGACGATCTTAAGTGATCCACATGAAATGAAATGCATTTCTAAATTAAGAGATATACACACGTGCTTACCATATTGCCTAATCAATTATTTATTTGTAAAATGCTTGTATAATACTGCAGAATGTTTTTTTTTTGTAAGAGAATTGTACTTGCACTGGAAACTATAACTCACAGCACCCTAATTCTCATAACATATTATGGTGAATTCTTAAGCCTTTCCAATGATTGATTAAAAATCACTACTCTGGTGTGGTCTGCAGGAAGACATGCACAATATTTTTCCAGTGACCTCGACGGTGGATCCCTCTGTCCAAGATGCATAACATGTATCCAAGTGATACTGCGAGGATGTGACCTCAGGAGAGGGCAACTGATGGCCCAGGGTGCTGGTCGAGTGCTAGCAAAGGTGGAGAACACCTGGGTCAGTGCAGTGGGAGCAGCTAATCAAAAGCCCAGCTCCAATGAAGGCTACAGTCCTATTGTGGCCTGGGACAACTCGATATGCTCGACAACGAGGCCAGTGTGAAGTTTAGCAGTGGCACCTGATGCAGCTAAGGAGACACATGGGAAGCACTAAGTAAGGGTCCTCAAGAGGGCGTCATTCTAATCCTGGACACCAGAAGCAACTATGCCAGACACTTGCGACTTGACCAGTGGCATCATGCGAAACGACCGTGAAGAGTTTTTGCTGCTCCCAGGAGCACTTAACTAAAAAGTGTGCTATTATTGTATAATCAGCACTCCCTCTTGCTCAGTCCTAGAGTACAGAGAGCGAACTGTATAGTGAGGAGCAGCAACGAAGAGAAAGACTTGATGCATTTTGGGCAGTAAGGTGGTGAGTGGGGAAATAATTGATCTACTTTCCTTAGAAATCAACAGTAAAGAGCACTGGTTTGTAGGAGCACTGGGGTGAATCTTCAAGGGAGCCAACTGCTCACTGAGCATTTTATGAGGACACAATAGCACGAACCACAGATTTCACACTATAATCTTAAAATAGCCCCATACTCCAGAGCCTGAAACACTGACATCGGGATACATGAGACAAGAACTTGGGTGCCCTATTTTCAATGAAACCTAAGAAGACGGGAGCACAGAGAGCATTGTTCACCTACTGGCGACATATAGAACCCATACCCACCTGTGCAGGAAAAATAGAAAACATAGTTGTAAATATGACCTCAGAAAAAGTGGAGTCTCCTTATCCACTGATCAAGGAAGACATACCGAGCTTCCTAAGTAACCTACACGATAACATTTCTATTATGATCACCACAAAAATGGAGGCCTTGAAATCCCACATGGTGGCGGCCCTCTCAGATGTGGCAAAAGGTTTGGGAGAGCAGGGTGAACGAGAATGAGCTAGAAAACATGTAAGACCATCATACTAGATTTAGGAGGGCATTAAAAAATTATGAGACAAATATGCGGACCTAGAAAATCCCTCCCGAAGTTACTTGATTCTAAAGGAGGACCATGCATTTGTCATCTCTATGGTCCCGGCCCAGAGTCATCAATGCTAAATTGACATCATAGCTAAATTGTATCATCTTCCATCAAACACAAAATAATGAGAGTGGCCAGAAAGATGGGCACAATTATTTTTCAGGATCACACCATCAACTTCCACCAGAGTATCTCACAAAGCACTCTCAACAAATGAAGGATGCATGCACTGATAACAGGGGAACTGCAGAGAAGACAGTAAAGATGGACTTTTCTATTTGCTCTGTGGTTTCAACTGAACTCCAGAACCCTTGTGATCTGCACAGTAAAGGAAGGATGAAACATTTTGGGATCGGCCAGTGAGGCTCTGCAAATCAAATTACGACAGAGGAGTAAAGCAAGATATAAAGTTGACACTTTCATATCAAAGTAAAAGTAGGATGCTACATATGATAACAGAAGCTAAAAGGTGCTGGATGGGTGGTAGGTGGGAAGAGCAGGCTGCAGTGCCATTTCCCAATGTTTTGGAAGACTCCTATCTTCTTCAGCAGAAAATAGAAGTGAGTTGATGGGAGAGCCCATGGGTAGTTGGTAAAAGTTTCTGAGTTTGAAGTCCTGATGGGTGCAGAGGCAGTTGACACTGAGTCAAATACTTTTAAATGTCGGAAGGTCTCCTACAATCCTTGGAATTACAACCTCCTACAGATGGAATACATCTCAATGAACAATGTTGAGGGTAGTGTCATGGAGTGTGCGGGGACTGAATTCCCCAGTTAATCAGAACACAATCTGGGGGAGGTGTGCAAAGTTCCCCCAGATAAAGTATGCCTCCAAGAGACTCACTTGTGAACATCAGATGTACATTTAATGCAGCACAAGCTATACCTCAATCTATGTTTTGTGGCTACAACTAAGAAAAAAAGGTGGGGTTATGATAGAGTTGCACCGGGATTCCACACTAGTAAAGGAAGGGCCAAATGTCAGATCGGAGAGATCTATACCCTCAAAGAAAACAACATGAATCTGAGAGATATATAAGTGAAACAATATCCATTCATTTCTATCCTTCAGTTTGACAAATAAAGTGCATATTATGCCAGAAAATACATTCCTTAAGAACAAAACCAACATTCACATCTAAAGTGAACACACCTCAAAACAAGAACAAACATAAACATATTTTTGTCTGGTAACATTTAGAAAATGTAGACACTTTCCTTGATCAGAAAGGTCATCTTACGTTTCAAGTAAATTGTTGCAGTTTCAGGTTGTCAAGGATAAGAAGGACATCCTCTTTCTGTATCTTGAGAGACTAAGACTCAAGAGCAAATTTAACTTACTGTGGGGCATATTCTCAAGGAATTATCGCCGATTTATCGGCACTTTAGCGCCGCAAAAGTGGCAAGAGATTTATCGCCCTATTCTCAAGCTGGTGCAAACTGCCGATATCGCCAGTTTTCCAGCGATAGCTGCCGCAAAAAACATCGCCACGGATGAGAGCGACAACTAACACTAATGATATGCAGAGTAGGCGTTCCCGTGCAAAAACACACGAAAACACCACTTCGCGATATTCTCAACGACCAGCCAGATCTGCGATGCGACCCAAAAACAGGCGATAAGGCGCGTTAGCAACAGGGATTTAACACCTGCCCTTTACTGGTGTAAAGCAGGACTACAACCTGCAGCATGAAAGGGAGCCCAGCCCAGAGCCACATCTGAAGACCAACACATGTCATGGAGCTACTGACCATGCAGCTCGGAGACTCAAGAGGTCCACAACACCCACCGCCACCACCCCCAGGCTCCCACCTCCCCCGCCCCCTACCCGGCTACCACCGAGGCAGTGCAGAACAAGA